>CM038110.1:26293631-26462929 GCA_001642375.2 Mentha longifolia | reverse complement strand
CTCTACCCTCACCCTAAAGTGAGGGCGGATCAACCAGCAAGGGTGTCATTATTTACCTTGAATTCATCAGACATATAACTAACTACAAACTGATTCCAGTCTAGAGGACGAATGCCACTATCTGGTGGGGGCTCCTACAGTTTTGAGATATCATTTTGGTTAGGCCCGATAAACTTGTTAAAGAGCCTTGTTTTCCATGATCGCCACTTCACACTTGCTGATTCCAAGTATTTATACTTTCATTTATCAGGAACATTGTAACTTGCCTAAAAAGAAAAATTCACTTAGCAAAAGTGGTACCGTGCAGTCTCTACCTTTTATATATTAATTATGATTTTCAGGATAGCACCTTCAGAACAGTTAAATACTATGTGATATTCTGTGTTTGTACTAAATTAATAATTTTTACAAGTGTCATAAACATAACATACTCAAAATACCGGAAGATACATAAATAACACTTACTTTAACCGATTCCTATATTAGTTCCTTCACGTCCTTTGAAAATAAATGTCAATTCTTAATATTCACTTTGACATGCTCACGCGCAAGAGGTCCAATGTAACTTTGCATTTCAACTGCAATTTTTCCCACCTGCTCACCATGTTGGTTGAACTCAATGTCTTCTTTGATCCCTTTAGCCCTTTGCCTTGCAAGTTTATTCAAACAAACCTTCTCTCTTTTGGCCTTGGTGGATTCTGAAAATTTAGATAAAATTGTCGATGAATCGTTTTCCTTTGAAGCCATCGCCAAATGCACATGTAACGATAAAATTAAATAACAATTAACAAATTTAAAACTTATCTGAATAACTAATGAATTACTGAGTAATAAATAATTAATCATTTAAAGGCTCGGAACATTCAAAATTTCATTCAACAGACCATCATATTTTAAATTTAGAGAAAAGAAACAGACAATCATGGGAAATTCTTCAGTTATACACAAATAAGCAAGCAAAAGAAACTTATAAATGAGGATGAATTCTTAAAATCCTAAAATATCAAGATTGCTTCTTTGAATCAATACCATCATCATTCAAGATTTCATTCTAATTAATCTACATTGTTCACCCAAATTTGTTCACAATCTTCACGAACACATGGTGGCTCATTTTCATATGTTGGATTATTTGTGTCTGGTGTTGGGACTCCTTTTGAAATACTTTGGAGTTGTATAGAAATATCTCCCAAGTCACGATTGCTTCTTTCAGTGTATTTTTGTTGGGACTATCAACTATTACATTCCATGCTTTATTTCGGGGGTCTACCATATAGAATACTCGCTTAGCTTGATTTTCTAGAATAAAGGAATCAGATTTGTGTCCGACTTTATTCAGATTGACTAAGGTAACACCATTGTCATCTATCATAACACCATTTTTGTAGTCTGCCCAAGTGCACTTAAACACCACAACTCGATATGCAGTATAATCAAGCTCACATATATCTTCAATTATCCTTTGCACTAGCAACTTGCATGATACTTGCACGTATGCTAACTCTAGAATTCTGTACAATACGTGCATCATCATGGTTTCTTGTATGAAATACAACACCATCCACCAAGTAACTAGAATATCCTAGCACTTTTTTCCTATGCCTATAAAATAGCCACTTCAACCTCTCATGTAAGGATTCAGATGAATTGAAAATTATTTTTGAAACCTTCATTGAAGTTAGAGAAATAATTTAGATTTTTTTTTTAAATAATAGTTGTAAATTTTTACATTTTATATACAACCACTTACAAGTTCACGTATCTAGGAAGCAAACAACTTATTGTGCTTGTCTTGAATCCACTTCTTAAACTTAGCTTTCTTGGAAAAAGAAGTTGCTATATGTTTCTTATGATCCCTATAAAATTTATTGAGAAATTAGGAAATTATACGGTTATGTAAATATAAAAAGAAAATTAAAATGTTTTATATCTTACTCTATATAACGTTGAATATCAGTATCGTTTGTTAATACGTATTGATGAGCTTGCTCCCACTCTTCATCATTGATTTCTCTTATACTTGCTTCTGTTAATGGCCTTGTTTGGTCAGCACAAAGGTTAGTTGAAAGAATCCATGCGGTGTACATATTGGATAAATATTCTGAGCAATACATGATAGCTTCTTCGGCGACATAACATTCGGCAATGCAACCTTCTGGTCAGTGTCAATTTCGTACATACCCCTTCAAGATTTTCATGAATCTTTCAAAGGGGTACATCCATATGTACCATACTGGCCTACATAGTTTAACTTCCCTCACGAGATGCACTATTAAATGCATCATTATATCGAAGAACGAAGGAGGAAATTATTTTTTAAGCAAGCACAAAGTCGTCACAAGTTCCTTTTGGATCTCTTCTAGTTTTGGCACATCAATTAGCTTGTTGCATATCATATTAAAAAATAGGCACAACCTGGTGACGACAATCCTCACATGCTTGGGCAAAACACCAAAAAATAGCTATTGGAAGCAGTTGCTGCATCAGTACATGACAATCATGTGATTTGAGTCCAATAAGTCTCAACTCCTTCATCGATACAAGAGCACTAACATTTGAAGAATATCCTTTAGGAAGTTTTATCCCAAGAAATGAAGAACAAATTTTATTTTTTCAGCTTTGCTTAAGGTAAAGCATGCAGGGAGCAAATATGTTCTTTTGACGTCTACATTTGGTGCTAACTCATTCCTCACACTTATCTCAACCAAGTCCATTCGAGCCTTAATTTCATTATCTCTTTTCTCAGGATGCCAAGTTAAGTACTAATGAGACTTTCAAACACATTTTTCTCAATGTGCATCACATCAAGTACGTGACGAACATGTAAATGTTCCCATTAATCAAATTCAAAGAATATTGATCTCTTCTTGAAACATGAGTTATTCACAGAAGGCATGGTTGATTAATTCCTTCTCTTTCGCTTTCTTTTTTCTCTTTTTGGAATATCCACGTTCTAGTTTTTTCCCAAACACACAACTGCAGTCTGCATTTTCATTAATACCACATGGCCACTTAATGGTTTTGGGGCAGAGCCTAACTCTTGGAATTCATCAAAAGCTCTATTTTGTCTTCTATAAGGACGAAATTCTGGTAAAAACCGTATGTGTCCGGTATAAGACATTTTCGGACTATGTGGTAGCCATTTTGAAAAAGTCTTGTCTGCATAAATGGGACATGCTTTGTATCCTTTGACAGTATACCCGGATAAATTTCCATAGGCTAGAAAATCATTTATTGTCCATAGAAGAACAGACTTAAGTATGAAGTTCTCATCACGGAAGCCGTCATATATTTTGGTGCATACCTCTTATAATTGTTTCAAGTCATCAATTAAAGGTGCCAAATAGACATCAATATCATTTTCCGGTTGTTTGAGACCAGATATTAACAAAGTTAACATCATAAATTTTATTTTCATGCATAACCATTGAGGTAGGTTGTACATGACAAGTACAACTGGCCAACAACTATAATTAGAATTCATCAAATCATGAGGATGCTGATAAAGCTAATCTAAGATTTCTTGGTTATTTCCCAAAATCTGGCCACTTGTTGTCCACTAACTTCCACGCCGGTGCATCAACGGGATGACAAAGCAAACCATCGTGAGTTTTATTATCGGCATGCTAAGTTAGTTCCTTCGATATTTCCTTAGTTCGAAACATTCTTCAAAACCTTGGCACAGATGGAAAATACCACAAGACCTTTGAAGGTACTCCAACCAAATACTTGTCTTTTTTTTATCTACTTTCCACCTGTATAACCTACAAGTTGGACACTCATTGTTATCCTTATACTCTCTCCGATATAGAATGCAATCATTACGGCAAGCATAAATTTTTTCATATTCTAGCCCTAATGTGCTTAAGGGTTTCTTTGCATTGTAAAAGGACGGTGGCAATTCATTGTATTCTGAAAGTATCTCTTTCAACAAACTTAATACATCACTAAAACTCCAACTATATTTGGCTTTCAAGTTGTACAATTTGACCGTACCAGACAATTTCGTAAACTTGCTACAACCAAGATATAGAGATTTCGGAGCATCTTCAATTAACGTTTGAAAGTGACTTGGATTATCTTCATATGCATCGTGAATCATATCTATTGTCTTCTCCGCATTGCAATATGTCTCAATTTCATCAATCCAAGTACTATCATGAGTTGATTGTTACGAGGTCCTTCCCTTACTGTTCCATATCCACTTCTTGTATGTCAAGTGCATACCATTGCATATTAGATGTGCCCTTACGATACTAGCTTTTCTCTTATTAGTGTTGGCACACTTTGCACAAGGACAAGGCACATGCATAACTATTTTTAACCGCTTCATGCACATGGACTTCCCGATGTTGGACCGTCCACTGGAAGTCATTGATGTGGTCCGGAAGGTTATGGAACTCAAAGAAAAAAGGTAGACTTCTTGTTATTCATAGCAAGGGCTGGGATCTCATACGATGCTAAAACAAATGTGGTTACACCACAGCGTGCGTACTTCGACAACATAATTGGGGTATATCCATTTTAATTTAAAGAGTCTATGATTAAATTATTTGAATTTTTGTTTTTTCATTTAATTTTATTTTTTCACTTTGATCTGTAAAACATATATTGGTATTATTATCTTCCTCTACTGTGTGCTCACTCCGCTTAGAAGCAGTCATTTGTGGAATTAATTTTAATTAAAATGTCTTTATCAGGATGAACCGGCTCATCATGTAGAGTATCACTGTGCCGAACAGCCTTTGTTATATTTCTTGCATCAGCTATTTATTGTTTTAGGATTTGATAGAGTGGATCTCCATTGGATTGAGCTGGCAGTATCTGGAGATGCTGAGGACTTGAATCAGCATGCTTGAAGTAGGCTTTTGGAATGGATCTGAACAATTTGATGCTTTGTTATCAACATCAATTGTAGATTCCATCTTGTAATGAGCTTGTGAAACAATGGATACAAGTCACTTGGTTCAGTGGATTATCAATATAAAATAAAAAAAATAGCTTGGGATGCTAGAATAAATGGTTCATTGTGGCGTATCACATTTGAAAAATTAGCTAATGTGAATCCATCAGAATATGTCTTCAATCAACTACCTTTCGACACCTAATCACAATCAAACAATATGAATTTATGCTCACTATAATGCAACTCAATGATATTTGCGAGAATCTCATAATAGTCTAACTCACCCAGATTGGATTTTGATCCTTGATACTAGAAAAACTAGATGTCGTGGCATGTACACGAACTCCACAATTTTGTGTCTTCCTTGTACTCTCCACATCTTTTGGGTGAAAAGTAATTTCATTCACAATGTACTTTATATATTTCACTCCAACAATATTAGGGCGGCCTACAAGTAGTTTTAAATGTCTTGATACTGAGTTTTCCTGGATATCTAGTAACTCTTCAACCTGTTGAGAAGCTATACACATCATAAGCCAAATATATAGCTCCACAATGGATATTCACAACTTGCATAATTTTTTTATCATATAACTGACATATTTAGCAAACTAATCAGTAAATCTTTCACTGTGAATGCGCTCAAGTTGATGGCACACAAATTAGATTGATCAACTATAGCTCAATGTTGTCTAAAACAAAATATATAACATTAGACTTTCAAAATTGAAAAATTCAAATTATTCATTAAAAAAGAAATGACCCAATAGCTTACTCAAGGTACGGTTTAATAGCCTCTCAATTAAACAATACATATTGATGTGCTTTCTTTACAGTATTAGCATCAAATGCCACAATGACCCCGCTTCAAGGAGGATGCCCAATGTTTGAAAATATATCTAATTCATACATGATATATTTTTATATTACATGATATATTTTTATAAATGGTCTCATTTATAGATGTTTGATTATATTTTGACTCCACATAATCAGCTAAGTATATAGAACAAAACGCCGAACATTCTTGCGCCAGATACCCCTCAGCTATCGAACCTTCAAGTTTTTCACGATTACTTATGAATGATTTCAATATTCCTAAATACCTAGTATACAAAAATAGATAAAAAAAAATAGATTCAAGATATTTGAAAATTCTCATTATCTATAAATGAAGATAATTAGCAAACATGTTCATATTACCTTTCTATAGGATACATCCAACGATAGTGAACAGAGCCAACCTTCCATGGCCATTTGTATAGTCAAATGCACCATGATACCGAAGAATGATGGTGGAAATATCTTCCGCAATTGACAAAGTATCGAGAAAATATCTTTCTCCAAACGAATCACATTAGCATGACAAATTACTTTGGAACAAAGTTCTCTAAAGTATTTGCTCAATTGAAGCATAGGTGAATATACTGACTTCAAAATTGTTTTATGCAATGCTATGGACAATAATTGTTGCATTAAAAATATGATAATCATGATTTTTCAAGCCCAACAGTCTTGGTGGTTTTATCTAATCTCGTTTTGAAATGTTTGAAGTATAATCACGTGGAACTTTAATCTTTTTCAATACCTCATAGAACATGTTTTTCTCTTTCCTAGTCATTGTAAAAGTTGCCGGAGACAGATAAACTTTTTCATAATATTTAGAAACTGGATGAAGGTCTGGCCTAATTCCCATTTCTTTCAAGTCCAGTCGAGATTTGTAATTATCTTTTGACTCCCCTCCATTCCTAGCGGTGTTCCACAAATACTTTCACATATCCTTTTTTTTTTTTCCTATGTGCATGAAATCAAGATTATGACGCAAAATATTATCATTCCAATATGGTAAATCAAAGAATATATTCTTCTTCTTCCGATTCAAAGACAACTCGGGATTGTCATCAACTAATTTACCAAATTTAATTGAAAAGTCTTTCAACTCATCTATCATCATATCACAAAGTAATTGTTGTGGAGCTAGCCTATGCTCAACTTTACCATCAAAGTGTCGTCTATTCTCTTCAAAACTCATGTTCTATAGGTAGAAATTTTCGATATTACATATAACAATCATTCCCACCATTTCACAACCTAAGCGAATGTGATTGTCTGTTGCAAATTGGGCATGCAAATTTTCTTTCAGTGCTCCATTCCTTCAAATTAGCATATCTTGAAAAATCGTTAATTGTCCATAATAATGAAGCACATAACTGAAATTTCTCTTTTTTGCTGCATTATACGTTTCAACTCATACTTCACACAAATCTTTCTGATCGGTAATTAAGGACTGCAAATAAATGTCAATATTATTTTTAGGTGCTGATGTTCAATAGACATAACATAAAGTATGGTTCTTTCATGCACATCAACAATATGACCGGCCATGTGCTATGTGTCACACTCATATTTTGAACTGGATTAAATCCATCCAAAGCTAATCCTAATCAGACATTGTGGGAATTCTCAGCAAAATAGGATACAAGGTATCAAATGTCATCCATGTCGGGGAATCAACCGGATGTCTCATGTATCCATCCTTTGTACAACTTTTAGCGTGCCAACTCATATAGGAAGATGTATTTGTAGACATAAACAACCTTTCCAACCTTGGTTTGAGTGGAAAATACCACAACACCTTTTGTGCGATCTTTCTTTTCGCACCTATATAGTATCTTTGTAAGAAGTATGTCATCTTAGCTCATGGCATGTTTCACAGGATGTTCTTTTTCATATAGAGTGCAATCATTTGGGTAAACATCAATCTTTTCACAACATCAATTTCTTAGCTTCGAAGTAAGACTTCGGTAGACCATCCATGAAATCTAGAAATGATTCTCTAATGAAAAGTAACATTTATTTGGAGTTTGAATTTGTTCCATCTTTCTTGATGCTGATGAACTTCTCTCTCATCCCTATCTTCACACTCATCCACATCCGCATCTTCATCATTTAGGCCAGCTACCCACTCATCATCATAAGGAACATCTTCAAAAATTAAAGAATCGTCTTCATCTTTCCTTGGTTGTTTCTTCAAATATTTATCCTTCAATCTTTTGTTGTACATGATGCACACCAAATTATTCAACTTGCATGTGCTCAAACGATTTCTTTTCTTCGTGTGCACTTGATTGAACATACTCCCATTATGTTCACATGCAAACGATGAGCAAGTAAGACCAATAATCGTCATAGCAAAAGCTTTGAGCTCTGGAACTTCATCTCCATAGTTATCCCATCATACCACTAATAAATGAATTAATATTAAAAAAGTAATAATTTATCAAGATAAACTATTTTGAAAGAACAATATATATACATATATGTTAATAAAGACCTGGTGGGCGAGTCATGTATGATGCCAAAGATGATTTGAAATGAAATAATCCTTTCATGTATTTGAAGTCGTCAAACTGCTCATCGACCTTCACATAAGTGTTTGGATCATTTATGAGTTAATCCATACAATTATATAAGCACGTTTTAATCTTCGGATTCTCAGAAACATTGTGACTCCACCTGTATTATGGATTCCAATGATACGCAGTTGCATGCAAATCCCTATGCAATTGCTTATCCCATTTTAAATTAATGATTTCTTAGATCTCCTTATGGGAAGAAAGTTCATGATTTGAGTTATTCGCTATATTCTCTTTTGCCTCATCAATAGTACCATAAATGAATCTCATGGCCGGAGTCTTCTAACCATCGACAATTCTCAACACATGTACAAAGGGCTTTATGGTTTTAATGGAATAAACCACACTTAGCCAAAATGAGCTTTCATTCATAACAATCTTTTTCAACTATATATTTCCCTCCAACTTTTTTGGACAATAGATTGTTTGACCATTCTCATGATACAAACATGCATTGCAACGACTGCTTCAATTGAAGCATACTCTCAAGTGTCAAGTAGGCAGTAGCAAATTGTGTCGCAGCTGGTCGAAGAAAATCTTTTTTTTTTTGCAAATTTTCCAAAAAGGCTGAACACCCTTTGATGATTGTAGATGAAATTTCGAACTTTCTTTGCATTTAGCAAGGCGTGTTTATGTTGTGGCAACTCACCAATAAATTCAAGCATCAAATTGATGCAATTTGCTACACAAGGAGCCCAATGGAGACGTTTCCTCTTCTCCATCAACAAACTTCTAGCTGCCTTTCTATGCACTTGTATTATCAGTTATGACCTGAACAACAATATCTTTACCTATCTCTTCAACAACATTGCAAGCAATTCAACCAATTTCTGAGCATCCTTCACACAATTTGATGCATCAATTGTTTTCAGAAAGACAATATCATGTGGATTGTTAACCAGAAAGTTCATGAGACTTTTGTTTCTCATATCTAACCAACCATCTGACAATATAGAAACTCATATTTTTATTCACGTACTTTTAATGTCATCCACAATTTCATATGTTGTCTTCACTTTCTCATCTAGTAACTAAGTCCTAAGCTCATGTATTGTTGGAGGCTTTAGTCCCCGACCAAAGTTTCCAACAAAGCGCAACATATTGAAATAAGATGGGATTCTTGCATAGTTCAATGAGAATCGGTTCTAAAAAAATCTCTCAATATCTAATCAAACTTGATTTCTAAATCGTTGACTTACTACATGAACTCAACACATGCATACATGAATGGAGATGGATTTCAATCAAATATATTAAGATCAATGAGACAAAACCCGCAAACATGAGGCTATAAAAATTAATAGTTAATAATATATATATATATATATATATATATATATATATATGTGTGGAGACATGTTCATGAGATTCTTAATTTGTGACACAATTAACCCTAATAGCAGCCACTATCGCTACAGAAAGATTATCTTGGGAGGGGAAAAGAAAAGAACGAAATTTCTGACATTCTTAAATTACGGCTCAATTAAAAACATGCGCTTCGTACCAGAAGTAGCCCCATGTAGTAATTATCACTTTTAATAGAGCTTAAACTAGTGGCAGAGGCCTCGACGTGAAGGGGAGAAAACATTTTAATTAGGTGCTGGGGCAAGATTAAATAATATGATAAATTTCAATATAAGTAAAGATTTCAAAAAAAAAAAAATCTTTGAAATTTTTAATAAAATTATCAAAGTGGAAAAAATTTGAGGTTTGTTGTATGTGGCTCCGCCACCGGCACAAACTATGGAGTAATATAGTTTGAAATCATAATGGTATTTCTTGATTTAATTTGGCTATATTATACTTCATCCATACCATAAAGATGCTCATAATTCATTTTCAGTTGTACTAAATAGTTAATGGAGTGCAATTTGCTGAATCTGCCAGCTTTGACCACTCTTCGGTGTTTTTATCATAACTTAATTGTAATTTCAAATCTAAACCGGATAAATACAGTACAAAGCCAATTTAATTGCCATTACATCTGTATCATATGGTCATTTTAGATCTTAGTATCCAGAGTATTACGGGTGATCATAATCAGTGCAATAACTGGAGAATCACTTTAATAAGTTTTATATGTTGTTGATTTTAGGAGTGTTTTTTTAATTTATTTCATTCATGAACTTACCCCATGTATTGTGGGCTATAATTAAGTAGTCATACATATATATATGAAAGGGGACTTGAATCTTTTTGATCACTTGATTATATGTTTTGTGGATAAGATAATATATATCCTTTGTTCCAAATTTGGAAGTCGAATCTAGCCGTCTTCTTTTGCTCTTTTCATTTTCGTGTTTCTCTTCTTTCCACCCCCATCAGTATTCAAATTTCTAAAATAGGAAAATTTAAGCTATTATTATTTTCATTAAACCAACTCATCAGTATACTATCATCTCTTCATCTACCAACATCTCTGCACAAGCTTACTTCAATATAATTAGAATTGTAACAGTCATATGGTATTAATTTGTTCGTTTGTTCTCCAACTTTTATAATTTTTTGGTCAAATTAAAGATCTATATACAATCGTTCATCTAAAATTCATCATCAATATATTTTTTTATAAATCCATGATGCTTAACTTTAATAATAATTAATGAAATGTGTATTAAAATGTTTAATTAATTACTACTCCCTCCGGCACAAGATTTTTGACACCTTTTATTATTTTATACCTCACATGTGAATATAAGAAATCATGTGCCGGAGGTTAATAAATTTTCCGAGTATTTGAGATCGATCACGGATGAAAATGAGCTTATGAGAATTTTTATAATATGTTGGAATTATTCCAATAAAATCTCGAGAATTTTTGAGAATGAAGGAATTATGGCAAGACAAGAAATTACCCGGAATGATTTCCGGAGAATGTTACTCCGTAAATATTTTACGGAAATATGATGAGATGTGTGACTTAGAAGTAAGACTACATATTTATAATAGTGCAAGTGAGAGGAATTAAAAAGAAAAGAAGGAAGAAATTGTGTAAGTGTGCTAGTGTGTGTGTGCGTGTAAGTTGAGTGAAAGAGAGAGTGGTGTTTCATCTCACCACCACTCAACAAGTTTATGCAAGCCACACACCCACATCACCCTCCTCATAACTCACCACCCCAAACTTAGTGAGAGAGAGAGAAACTCTCCCTTGTCTCTTCACCTTCAAACCCGCCGGCCACCTTCCCTCCTCTATTTCCGCCGCCGCCGGCAACACCTCCGGCCTCCGATCACTCCCAAAGTTCGCCCTCCCCCATATTTCAACCCATAAAACAAGAATCCGAGGTCGAAATCATGATCAAGAAGCTCTAAGTTCGACTTGCAAGGTTCGAAAGTTGGGTGATCAAACAAGTGTTCGAATTTCATCAAGCTTGAGGTAGTTCTTGTTTCCTCTTGTTGGTTTGAACTTGATTTCGTGTTGTATGATATGATTCGAACTCCCCTCATCATGATTAAGATTCGGCCTTCTCAAGAAAAGTTCATGAATGATGATAATTCTTTCATATTTGTGTTCCTCTCATCATTTGAAGATCATCTATGTATGTATTGTTGAAGCTCCCTTCGATTTCCTTCATAACCAAATGAGTATAGCTATTATATGAACTTCCTTTATGATGTTCTTGACAAATCCTTGCTAAATTGATAGCTCAATGAGTGATAGAGTCGAATTCCTAAACATTGATCACGTTTTTAAACTAGACATTTTATCGAACAGTTGGCATGCACGTTTTGTTCAGCATTTTCGAACCCTTTCCCGACTCTATTTCATTTCGGGTCCTAAATGAAAGTTGTAGCTCATGTTCTCAGCTATCCATAGCCAAAATTTTATCTTGATCTGAGTTCATATTCATCGGTTATGACAAATCGAAATTCACATCACATCTCTTTTGAAATCTGGAAATCAGCCCACTTGCGGGCTAAACTGAGAACAACTCGTTTGAAATTCGACATTTATTCTTCTTCCATGTTGAAGTACGTTCCATTAGCGTTCTATACATATTTCGTTTGCTCAAAACGGAGTTCGTATGAATTTACTATGATTTTTCAAAGTTTGTATCTCCAATCTGGAAATTCCGACGAACAACCTCTGTCCCGTTTTTCCAACCACGTTTTGACCACTTTTCTTTGGTCGAATGAAGAAAAGTATAACTAGAAAGTTGTTCCTTGTTTTCTGAACTTCAGTTTTGATAGCTCATTCATTCGAATCCATCAAGAAACGGGTAAGAAATCCTCACTCAAAGTTGGTACCAAAATCTGCTAAATTTCCGATTTTCAGATTCCGAGTTCTGGGAATAAATGCTTCAAACTCCCAGCTCACTCATGGGAAAATTCTGAATCTTAAACATGTCATAGCCCTATGTGTTATCTTTCCAAATCAATATCATATGCTCTGTTTCGATTTATAATGAGTGAGAAACAATTATTTTCCTAGAGGGTCGCAGAATTTCTAAATTCTCTTAGAATGTTGAACTTGTGTTTTTCATATGACGGACCTTCTACTGCTTTGTTAAGCGTCTTGATCGAGTCTTGAGACTAGTTCAAATCGAGAAATTGAGTTCTCATTTGAATTAGTCGAATTTAGCTGATTTTAGATAATTTAGAATTATCGAGTAGACTTATCGAACGTCGAGGTCATGCCGAAGTTCTCGAATGGACTTTCTATCCTCTCGATTAGTGGTATATTTCTAAGACGCGACACGAACTAGAAGTGGTTATGAATCCTAAAACTCTAAGGAGATAAAAGACTAAAAAGAGAAATACTACGAACTAGAAATAGCATATTTCTCTAAAATTAGAATATCTATTAAGGCGATACTTTTTCCTAAAGGTCAATCGCAAGACGAGGGCCAAGGAACGTGAAGAAGAACCAAGAATTGCTCAATCATTTCTGTATAACCAGGTGGGTGTTTCTTTCAAAGAAAATATGTATGTTGCTATAAGAAAGCATGTTTTGAAATGAAATGCAAGTTTACTGAAAACTATTCATGCATAAAATGTTTATGGTTTTATGTATGATGCCTCTATGTGTTGGATTGCCAACGTTATATCGATCGAGCCTGAGTTAGACAAAGGTCGCTAGCTAGGTTATGTGTATACAAAGTCAAAAAATGTGCGCTCAGAAAGTGAGTTGGTTATGTAAGGATACGTCCGGAAGGTGGCTACCTTGCCTGGTATATAATTACAGATATGGATAATATATTATAGATGCGAAAGGGGCTGTACATCTGAACAATATATTATGGATGCGAAAGGGGTTGTACATCCGAGTAAATATGTTATGGATGCGAAAGGGGTTGTACATCCGAGTGATATATTATACGGATGCGAAAGGGGTTGTACATCCGGATAATACGTTAGGATCTAAAAAGGGGTTGTACTTCCGGATAATACGTTATGGATCTAAACACGTTATGGATCTAAAAAGGGGTTGTACTTCCGGATAATACGTTATGGATCTAAACACGTTATGGATCTAAAAAGGGGTTGTACATCCGGATAATACGTTATGGATCTAAACAGGTTATGGATCTAAACAGGGGTTGTACATTCGGATAATACGTTATGGATCTAAACAGGGGTTGTACTTTCGAACTGTTGTGAAACAAATGTTGTTTATTATGCACTAGTTATTTCTCTAAAACTTTGTGCGATATTATGGTGAATGCTTGAATAATAATTATTTACTATAAAATGTTTTCGGCATAACCTCACGGAGTACATCAAGTACTCAGCCCTACTCGTGTTTTTCCCAAAAACTTGCAGGTTGAGCGAGGTGGCAAGGACGGCAGTGTTGAGAGGAGATTCGTTCATCTTTTGAATTCGGTTCAGAAAGAGATACATATCTTCATATATGTATCTATTTTGTTAAAGACTTCCGCTGTACACTTCAATTATCTTATTCTGATAAGTATGTTTAACTGGCTTCATGAACCAGTAAATCGAAAACTACTATACTCGTATTCCTTCACGAAAATTTGATTATGTTCGACCCTACCGGGTTTCTTCTCTTGGATGATGATGTAACATTTGAGCCTTGAGCTTCTTCGTAACTTATTTGTCTTGCAAGTTTCTATTGATCGAGTCTATTCAAATTGTTTATTTTGCTAATTACTGAGTTACAAGTCGTTTCCCCTTTCTTTCCCACTTCTTATATCCAACCCCTAGTCACGGTTTCCCATCTTAGCTATCCTTAGCAAAGTGTGGTCGTGACAGATATCTTCGGGATTGTAAATATAATTGTCCATTATTGGGAAATTATTGGTTTGGCAAGTTTATACTACCTCCATCTCACTTCATTAGTCTCATTTGCCATTTTGGTCAGTCCCACTTATTAGTTTCATTTCCTAAAATGACAAAAAATTTGTGGCTACAATTAACTCTATCTCCTTAGAATTGATTATAGTCACATATCTTCTATTCCCTTGGTTTCTGTGCCCATTTGAAATGAGACTAATTAGAAGGGATGGAGGTAGTATTATAGAAGTCTTAATTTCCAATCCTCAAACTTCAAAAACCCATAACTCAATCCCTAAATCAAACACATAAACATTAATTCAAAAATGCCCCCTAATCATCATGGGTACACTAGTGTGTACACCGTTGATATGACAATATTACGTTGGCAAATTTTACATTTAGGGTTAAAAAATAATAATAGAGTTTAGGTTTTCTTAATATGTAGAATACGGTTTAGTTTTTAGTGTATACATTTATATTCGGATATCTATTTATAGCATTGTCAAGTCATTCGTGAACACATTAAATGTGCTCATGGTGGGCATTAGAATATTCTCGGTAAACATTACCTAGGAAAAACATGACCCCTTAACTAGGTCCAACAATAGAGTAGGAATTAAGCTCGAAGTAAAATACTAATAGGTATAAATTTAATTTCTTCCAACAAAAAATATAGAATCAACTTTCAAGTTTAGATCGAGTCAAATATAGAATTTTTTTTTATCTAATTAAAGATATAAATAAGACGTGGAGAATCGAGATAGTTTGCGGAATAAAGACGGCTTCTCAGTCCTCACAATGCCCAATATTCAACTAAACCCTTATGGCATCAATTATTGAAAATTAATTAATTTGCATTTGTCCCTTTCACCACAACCTAAAATGGGTATAAAACTTTTGTGGCCATTATATTTTGCGAAAAAGGGAAAGAAAAAAATCCACTTGCATGGTTGCATAGAAGTTTTTTTGAGAAAATAATTAATTGCATATTTAGCTACATACAGGCTTAGTTTCTCCATTGACATGTGACGTGTCACTGAAGAGATTTCTCTTTCCGGAAGAAAATTGCCTACTTATTTATTATCTCAATGTTTATTTTGTTTCTTATGCAAAGAAAAAAAAAACTTGTAGTTCATGCTTCAAGTGCATATCACATTAGAGAGATTAGAGATATTATGTACCCTCGTACGTAAAAATTTATCGTAAATATTGATTTTTTTTATTATTTTACTAGTAGTATTTAGTTTGCTTGACATATTTTAAAAAGTCAGCAACGGCACAATATATTGTAACTTTATGTGTTCATTTGATAAATATAGACAATTAAGAATAGTCAAATAGTAAATATTAATGTAGGCGTGGGTTCTTATGGGTACCATTACTAATGTTGAAAACTAGGAACCAATCATAACCCTCATCCAATACAAATCAATGGTTTATATTTTATCTACATATATACTATTAAACCGTTTTTGTAACGCCCCGACCCCCGGGACATGTAAAAATATGCCTCGGATACAGGGCGTCACGGTGGGACGCTAAGGAAACTTTATGAATCCTGAGAGCTCAACATTTATAAACGTGATTGGTCGGTGAATGGGGTAATGCAGAAATGGTATATAAGTCACAAGCTCCGATTAATGAAGATAAAGACAAGGAAAGTAATAGAAGGGGCATATTCATATAAACAATTAGACTTCGTATACAACATTAGTTCAACAGTAACATGACTTGTGCGGAATATCGTAAGGTTAACTTGGTTTCTGAACAATTACATATCAGCGGAATCGTAGTTGCGATGCGTGTGTGAAGACACACGCCGCGGGGACACAACCGTAACATCCTTCGTCTCTCTTCATCTCTAACTTCCAGTTCACCTGCACGTTTAGAAATACGCACATGGGTAAGTACATTTGAATGTACTCAGTGAGCTCGCCCCAAAATCAATGCCACTTAGGGCTATAGAAATAGACTTGCCCGTTTAACGCAAACTTGGAGGTTTTAGGAAAGGACCCGAGTTGCTTTTGAAATCATACTTTGCATGATCTTACGTTCTACATGATCATGATAACATATGAGCACTCAATTAAACATGATGTACCAGTTTGCAGTTAAAGTTGTGCCGAGAGGTTGGCCAGCCTCTCGGACACCTTACCATTCTACGTGCGCACACCCATCTGATACCTTCATCAGAGGGCCGATCGGTCATAAAGCTCTTCTGATACCTTCATCAAGAGCCCATCATTCATCTGCAATAACTGGTTATGCATGCAGAAAATCATGGCAAGTCTACATTTCATAAATATCATTTTATGCATAAGAAATCATGCAAGCTTTCATAAAACATTTCATTTATAGAAAGTAAGAGCTCACTCCTGTATAAGCGCAAGTAATCAAACAAGCAATCAATTCCGCTCTCCTTGTCATCTTGTACCCTTGAGCTCCTTGTCTAGCACCTTTAATCATATACATAATCAATCAATACTAGTCTTAGTCATATAAGTAATTATCATTAACCTTTACTTGACTTATTTCTATACTTAGACATTTTTAACTATACTTCTTACTCACTTCTTACTTATCTTATACTTGTACCCTTAACCCCACGGTCTTAGGAGTGTGAGAATGGAATACAGAATATCAATGAACTTCAGTGCTCAAGGATCAAAGCTAATTCATGAACATAATGACATGGAAATGAAGGGAACATGAACACTTGTGATGAGCTTTGGCAGAATGCCATACTTTAGAAAAGTGTTCGGTTCTCACAATTGGCTGGATGAAAAAAGGCACAATTTGGAGGCGTGGAATTCAAGACATAAGACTATAACCTAACCAAATTTCAAGGACATTTCACGTTGGAATTGAGAGAAATGATCAATTCTCTAAGTAATTTACATTCTGGAATCTGGGAAGAAGCAGTTTCAATCACCCAACTTTGAGTTAGGATATCTCATTCGTTACTTGGCCATTCAAGACGCAACACATATCAATAGAAAGCTTGAATAATGTGGAACAACTTTCATGTTTGGCTCGAAGTAAGATAAACAAGGGATCACAATGAAAAACAGAGATCAAAATTGTTGGTCACACGTTTTTCCAGAATTAGGCAGAATTAACACATCAACTTCAAATTGACATAGCGATCACATATGAACTTGTATGAGGGCGTGTTACCTATCATTAGAAACCTAAGACAATGATATTCATCATGGAAATATAATTGAGCCCAAAAGGTAAAGGATTCGTTCGGAATCAAGCTTGCAAGTACAGGGATAAAATCTGGAATTTCTGGAAAATGTGTTATTAATAAACAATGAACATAATTATCATCCTATGAGCTCTAGATGCATGAATCAAGGCTCGATTTATCAAGGTAGACTCAAGAACATCATCATACAAGAGGGTCAGAGGTTCGTCCATGAAGGAACTTAAGATTTCACCGATTGATTTTCCAGATTTGTACATCATTGTGTTCGAAACAAAGTGCAGATCACAAATATGAAAGAATTAAGGTGATTGATCAACTTTCATCATGAAGGCCGAATTTATATCATGTGTTATCTTGTTCAAATCTTGCTCTAAGACTTAGATCTAAGCTCATATCATCAAGGAAAGAAAGGTTATACCTTCAAGATGCAAAAGAATCGAACACCTTAAGAGACTTCAACTTTCGACGCTTGCATGAACCACTTGCAGCTGTTTGATCACAAAACGGAGGCCACATTTGGATTGAGGAGGTTCGAAATAGGGAGAGGGTGAAGTTTGGAGGTGATCGGAGGTGGTGGAGTTTCGCCAGAGCAATTTTCGGCACGGTGGCTGGCCGCGGCGATTGGCTGAGGGAGGAGGGAGGTGGCCGGATTTTCTAGAGAGAGGAGAGAGTTTGTCTCTCTAAGATTGAAGTGGGGTGAAGAATGAAGACCTTTGACCCATTTTTGCTATTTATGTTTTCTCTTTATTTGCTACATGTTGGACACTTGTCCACATTCTATGTGAAGAATTCCTCCCACTTATTCTATTACTTGGTGCTTACTCATACACTAATATCATACTCTATGTGCTTAATCTTTATCCTATTAATGTATAAAAATACATATGGTGTTCGATTTAATCAAACACCATCCACACATAGTGATTCTTGACCACTTCACCTAATAAATCATACTTCACATTTAATCACATGAACATTTAATCCAGTGGTCACATAAATCATATTATCGAGCATGTAAACACATAATTCATCTTGATCATATCATCATACTATGCTCGAAAGTCATGCATGTCGAATAGCACCTTCGCTATTCCGTAATTTACTAAACTGTCACGGTAGCCTCGAAATAATTCATATTTAAATACTAGCTCTCCCGAGCTCATTCATCTTACTCGTTAGCCATAACTAATCATACTGGAGCTCTAAATCTTACTCCGTATTTTATCATAAGGTCATTAAATGCTTCTTGTTTCCGGATAATATCGCTTAATTAATTATAGAGCTCTATATAATATACTAGCTAATTAAATAATAATATATATTTAATTAGCTTGAAAGTTATTAATAAAAATCGAGAGGGGCTCGATTTTTTTCCGGAACGGATTTTTGCGGGGTGTTACAGTTTTTCTTTCATTTTTAATGCTTTAAAGGGAATTTTTGCAAGCTTGGATTTCAAAGATCCACCAAATCCTATTCATACGGAATTAGCGTCCCATATTGTTCCTCAATCTTCAGATTCGTTCTGCTTCATTCATCAACAAAGTCTAACCCAATGCTTACTTTTATTTTCCAAAAGGATATCGGAATTATTTTTTTTATAGTGTGGAATCTCAAATATATTTCGTGAAATTGAATCATCCAAATTCACTGCTTTGTCGTTGAAGAAGACAGAGAAATCGATGCCACCTTAGAGGAATCAACGTTTGTTGAGATAGACATTAATTTTCGTATTTTAGATTATTATAGCCAGCACATCTCGATCTATAGTTTATGTAGAATTTTAATTATGTATGGAGGACTTCTTATTATTATTATTATTATTATTATTATATTGTTGAGTTATTATTTTTATTATTCTTGTTATTATTATAATTATTACTATTATTGTTATTTATTATTATTATTAATATATTTATTATTATTATTATTATTATTATTATTATTATATTGTTAAGTTATTATTTTATTATTCTTGTTATTATTATAATTATTACTATTATTGTTATTATTATTTATTATTATTATTATATTTATTATTATTATTATTCTTGTTATTATTATAATTATTACTATTATATTATTAAATTATTATTATTATTTATTATTATTATTACTATTATTATAATTGTTACTATTACTATTACTATTATTATTATTATTATTATTTTATTAAATTATTAATATTTTTATTATTATTATTATTATTATTATTATTATTATTATTATTACTACTATTATTGATATTATTTATTTATTATTATGATTATTTTATTACATTAATATTATTATTTTATTACATTATTATTATTATTGATTTATTATTATTATTATTACTATTATTGTTATTATTTATTTATTTATTTATTATTATTATTATTTTATTACATTATTATTATTATTATTTTATTATATTATTATTATTATTATTATTATTATTTGAAATCGTATAAATACATAAGGGTAAAATGGTAAGAGAGAGAAAATATTGTGTTACTGTTTGAATGAGTTCACCTCATCCGACCAAAAACGTGAGATGACTAAACAAGGCGGAACAGTGAAATATCAACGGGCCTTGTATTCATCTCGGGCCCTCCAGTTTATTTTAGTTGGTTACCAAACAGTGAGATGAACCAAGATGATCTCTCTCATCTTGGTTCATCTTGGTTCATCTTCTTTACCAAACACACCCTTACCATTTCATGCTTGTTTTTATAAAATATTCTAATACTTATTTAATTATTATTGTATGCTTACATCGTTTACATGTTTGCAATATTTATAGTTTTTCTTGTTAATATAAATTAATGGTTTTTAGAAGTCAATTTCATGGTTGAAAAATATGGTAATTCATTGTTCTATTTTTTAGATTCATGCTTATATTAAGATCGTAATGCTTCTTTCATAGTCAAATCATGCTTAGTATCTATCTATTGTTTGAAAGCTTCAATCGTATCTCCTTCAAGCTTCAACTAAATATCTGCTTCTTCAAGTTGGAGTGCATTCAAGATTCGTTTATAGGTTCATTTGGAGAGTTATGAGTCTTATGACTTATGAGGGGTAAAGAAGTGGTATTTACAACGAAGAATAAAGCTCTGCAAAATCACTAGAAATAGAATTAGCTCTGTTATTGTTGTTGTTGTTGTTTTTTTTTTTTTTTTTTTTTTTTTTTTTTTTGCTGATAGTAATGCATTGTATCCCTATTAACCGTGCTTTGAACATGTATAAAATATTTTTATATGTTTATATTGTTGCTTTAAAAAAATTGCTTATTATCAATTGAAGGGTTAGCTTATTTATATTTATTTTGATGCTTTTTAATAGTTTTGTATTGATACATCGAGGTCGCTCATTTGTGTTTATTTTATTGTTTTTTATAATTTTATATTTAAATACATAAAGGAAAAAAAAATGTTAAGCTCCTTAGTAAAGCATAATTTCATATATAATAAGCATGATTGTAAAAAAGCATAATTTTATATATGAAAAAATATGAAACGATTATAGTCCAAGCATAAGGGACGATAAATTAATTAAGCATTTTTACATATCAAAATAAGACGTACTAAGTTCAAAAGGTATGCTTAAATAATCAATAACTGATGCTTAAATCATTATAGAACTATGTTTTGAAAACTAGACACTAGCCCTAGAAAAACCCTTAAGGGTTTTATTTCTAGTGTCTAGCATTTGGTGGTTTTGGGGTTTATTATCTAGTTTCATGCTTATTTGCAAAAAAATATAATTAAATATATTAAATAACATGAAATAATATCTAAATAAACGGGTTCTCACGGTTATCACGAATATAATGGTTCTCATAAGAACTCTCCCCTATATAGTAGTTTTGGGTGTTATTAGTGGTTTTCGGAAACAAGACATAGCCTTGAGAAAACCCTTGTTTCTGCAAATGCAAACCAGATCCATTCTCAAAGTCGTGGCTCGTTTCATTCTAGAAATGGACAAAACTCGTCCAAAAAGAAGAATCAACATATTGGTCGTGGCTCGTTCCAACATGGAGGTGGATTCAACACTCAGGGTGGTCGCAGTAATGGTAATCTCAGGTACAATAATTCCACACATACTATTGATCGTCGTATTGTGTGTCAAATTTGTCAGATCCCTGGACACAGGGCATTGGCGTGTCGTAGATTACCCCCTATGGCGAATGCTGCTCGGTCTCCTCGCTCGTACACACCTCAAAATGCATGGATGTTGGATTCTGGGGCATTTCATAGTTTGACTTCAGATTTGGGAAATTTATCTCTGCACTTCGAGTATGATGGCACTGAAGAGGTTCATGTAGGAATTAAACTCAATTAATTCATGCTTTAATCTCAATTTTATCGTTTTTCGCAAAATGTTTCTCAAGTTCGTCAAGGAAACCTTTGGCCGTAGTAATTTTCTCAGAATCAGGACCACTAAAGGCACCCAGAATGTTGTGCTTCATGATCATTAGACTCATGCGATTAGAACGATTCCACATCTCAAAATCCCTTTTATTATCAGGGGTGTTTTTCTGCAGTGAGAGGTGCAGGTTGTTATATCCTAAACGCAAGGTCTAGATCCATACAGCCAAGCACTATCATTATGTGCCTTTTCGATTCCTCAAAATTCGTCCAATTAAGCATGAGAACATTATTGATGTTAGAAGATATTATGGCAGTGGAAGATGAACTTGCTGAAACAGAACAAAAGAAATGAAAATAAAACTCACATCAATATGCATAATCAAACAATAGATCCAAAATATGACTAAACCCATCTCAAGATACCAAACACAATATTAATATCAATCTTTGGATAGTAATATTAACTGCAAGCGGTACTCTTGTTGTAGTAATCAAATATTGACAATAAGTTATGTCAAACAATATAATAATCTTTGGATCAATATATTGTTCACATATAAATCTTTATAATCATCACATATTTATCACCACAAATGTGTATATAACTCTGCCAAATATCAATTAACCTTTGGGTCAATTAATAAATGCATGAGTTAGAAACACATAGCCATCCTTAGGAATCAAATAAACTAATCTACACAAAAGAGGTCACTTTGGCGACATTTTATTTCAATCAGTTTATTTAAAGAACAAAATCCATATCATATAATCTGTTGGGAGAAGATCCTTTAGACGGAAATTAAAATCTATCCCGAAAGGGAGAAGATCCTTAAGAAATTAATCCGTCTATCCCAACATATGCTATCCATAATAAACAAAATATACACCACTGATAACAATGACAAATTCTGAAGAAAAGAAAAATTGGAACTAATAGCACAACACATAACATATAATCCAATTTTCAATTCTGAAGTCAACGGCGCAACTAATAATTGGACGAATATCCAAAAAAATATGATTCACAAATTCCTGGACACAGGGCATTGGCGTGTCGTAGACTACCCCCTATGGCGAATGCCACTCAGTCTCCTCGCCCGTACACCTCAAAATGCATGGATGTTGGATTCTGGGGCATCTCATAGTTTGACTTCAGATTTCGGAAATCTATCTCTGCACTCTGAGTATTATGGCACTGAAGAGGTTCATGTAGGAATTAAACTCAATTAATTCATGCTTTTATCTGTATCATGATAATCCGAGAACAGTGAATTGTAGCAGAAACACTAACCTGAATTCGACATCCTTAACTTGAAGATTGGAGACACGGTATTGGCCTTCCAAGAATCCGGTTCTCCCTTTCTGTCTGTAGTCCGTATGTTCTCTGACGGGAAGAGAATACGCAGGGAATAGAATACGGTTCTTGGGGACCAGACCATTTAAAATAATAACTTATTTATATTTATTATTTGGCCCCTCATCAAATAATAAATTTCACTTTTGATATATACATATATATTATAATAACATCTACATTAAATATATATTCTCCATAATTATTAGATATAAAATCTAACAGTTCATTTAACTGATGGCACTTCCATGCCAATAACTCATACCGGTACATCTCTTCTTCGTTTTCCTCATTGTACTTTTCAGTTGAATGATGTCTTGTGTGTTCCGCGGGCAAACAAAATTTGTTATCCGTTCATCAATTTACTCGGATGAATAATGTTTCTGTGGAATTTTTTCTATCTTCATTTATCGTCAAGGATCGAGTTACGGGACAACTCTAGCCACGGGAAAATGTAGTAACGGAGTGTATCATCTTCAACCTCCAGCTTATTATTTGAAGTCTGCTGCCCATTTTGCTACTCTTGGCCTGCAAACTGATGTTGGTACTTGGCATGCTCATTTGAGTCATCCTTCCAGACGAACCAAAGCCCTTTTGATTTCTGCGAATAATCTACCATTGTCTAGTAAATCTAGTTCGTCGGATTTTCAATGTGATTCTTGTTATTGCTGTAAGATTCACAAGCCACCTTTTGGAGATTCTAATTTACTTGCTTTACACCCATTGCATTTTTTGTATGCGGATATTTGGGGCTCAACTGTGCCCTCTCTTGATGGCTTTCGATATTATTTATTGATTGTTGATTCGTTTACGAGATGCTCTTGGATTTTTCCTATGACGTGTAAGTCTCAAGTTCGAGGAATCTTTGAAAAATTTTGCCCAATGGTTGAACGTCAATTTGGCTTCTTGATTAAGAATTTCTACAGTGACAACGGTGGGGAGTTTGTGACTCTTAAATCATATTTTCTTTCTCGTGGGATAAGTTGGCTCACAATAGCCCCACATAGACCTGAACAAAATGGAATTGTGGAACGACGCCATCTATATGTTGTTGAGACAGGTATAGCTTTGCTGCATGATGCTCGTTTACCTTTTGAATTTTGGTCATATGCTTTCCAAACTGCAGTCTACTTGATTAATCGGTTACCATCTTCTGTCATGAGAAACGCAAGTCCTTTTGAGTCGTTATTTCAGCGGAAACCAGAATATCGGAAACTCCGCACATTTGGCTGTATATGTTATCCATGGCTTAGACCATATACTTCTCACAAACTTGAACCAAGTTCTAAACCATGGATCTTTGTGGGATATTCAACGACTCAAAGTGCATATAAATGCCTTGACACTACCACTGGAAGATTATATATATCTCGTCATGTTCGTTTCAAAGAATCGGCTTTTTCGGAATTCACGAGCTCCAGTGCTCCACCCTTTAATCAGTGGGAACTTCACCAAC
The DNA here is from genome assembly GCA_001642375.2 of Mentha longifolia. Taxonomy (NCBI): domain Eukaryota; kingdom Viridiplantae; phylum Streptophyta; class Magnoliopsida; order Lamiales; family Lamiaceae; genus Mentha; species Mentha longifolia. Next base: position 26,438,003 of record CM038110.1, on the reverse strand, counting down.
TTGACATTAGTAATGCTTTCCTTCATGGCAGTCTCACTACTCCAGTTTTTCTGGTACAACCACCGGGATTCGTTGATACAACTGTTCCTCATCATGTATGTCGCCTACGCAAGTCCCTTTATGGTTTACGTCAAGCTCCATTTGCATGGTACCAGACTTTGAGTGCAGCCTTACTCTCTTTAGTTGATACATCTCTTTTCATCTATCGTCGCTCTAATGATTTTATGTTAGTCCTGGTTTACGTCGATGATATGATTCTGACATGTTTTGATTCGTCTCTACTTGAGCGCCTTACTTATCATCTAAAAACAAAGTTTGCAGTTAAAGATTTAGGCATTTTGTCTTATTTTCTGGGCGTGGAAATTGTCCGTTGTAGAGATGGCCTTCTTTTGTCCCAACAAAAATATATGGTTGATTTGCTACGTGGTTTCAACATGGAAGGGTCGAAGCTGGTATCAACCCCAATGTCAACTTCTTCTGCTCTAAAAGTTTCCGGCACCGTTGATCCATCTGAGTATCGAAGTGCGATAGGTGGTCTTTAGTATCTTAGTATCACTCGACCTGATATTGCTTTCGCTGTAAATCGCCTAGCACAATCAATGGCATCTCCAACTTTTGATTATTGGCTAGCGGTTAAACGTCTTCGTCGTTACTTGAAAGGATCATTGCATCATGGGTTGTTTTTACGCCGTCCAACTTCTCTATCTTTTACTGCTTATTCAGATTCCGATTTTGGCGGCTCTTTGGAAGATGGTAAATCAACTTCAGCATATATTATCTTTCTTGGGCCAAATCCAATCTCTTGGAGGTCACGTAAACAACGAGGAGTAGCTCGATCTTCTACGGAGTCAAGAGTATCGAGCTCTAGCATTGACAGCAGCTGAAGTTTGTTGGATTTCTCATTTATTTAAAGAGCTAGGGATATTACTCTCGATGCCACCTCGGCTACTTTATGATAATCTTGGTGCTACTCGTTTAGCACTTCACCCTATTATGCACTCCAGGATGAAACACACAGCTTTGGATCTTCACTTTGTCCGTGATCTATCATCTAAGGGGTTATTTTCAGTGGCTTATGTGAACACTCTCGATCAACTAGCTGATAGTTGACGAAACCATTACCTCGTGCACGTTACATATTGTTATGCTCCAAAATTTCAGTGGCTGACGGCACATCAATTTTGTGGGAGCAGATTGAGAGTAAATATTTTCTAGAATATTCTACAGCGCATTTGATTCTCATAGATTGCGTTTTTTTCCTTATTTGTGATATTGTATTCTGTATATAAGGAGATCATTCTTGTGAATAGAAAAATGAATAATTCCTACTTTATTACAACTCTAATACATCGGAGGCTACCACCGTATAGTAGTCCACCTCATAGTGTCGTTTACCGTTGTTGTTGCCGCAAACCATAATAGCAGTCCCTTCCCTCACCAATCGAACCCAACTTCTGTTTTCGTTATTATGATTCTATCATTGTATTTTCCCATTGTTTTATTATTATAAGTAATATATTTGCTAAGAATTAAGCAAGTTCGATAGCCTCTCGTATTCAGTAATAATAGAGGAATAATATTCTGCATAAATTAAGATTTAAGTCCTTTGAAAGAATAATATAAAAGTATAAATAGATACAAGACTAGTTTCTTTGGAATCCTACTTTTTGATCCTTCCTGGTGAGAGATAATTTCCGAAGAGAACATAGAGATATAGGTGTGGGATATTTTTGATGATTCTCAGAGTTAAAATATGTATAAATCTAACAAAATAAAATAAGATATACAATTCTTTGGCGGACGTTCGTCTTGGTGAGTTAATGAAACGTGGATGTAAAAGATGAATATATCATCAAATGAAAGGCCTATGGTTCATTGGGGATTTATCTAATTTATGTTACTGAATTATCCATTAACATGTAATATCCTAAGGCGAATTATGCTATATGGCAAGGCCCAACATTTTATAGGCTATCCAAATAAAATAGGGCGTATTTAATTAAATCATTGCAGGTCCAGTAATTAACAAATCAACTAAATATATTGGTATAATTGGCCCAAATGTCTTCAAAGCCCAATTGTAATTATCAGGGTGTTACAGATTATTTCTAGCCAGAGTTGATAGATGAAATTGATTGGAATATATGGTCGTAGCAGTATACGGCGACAAACGAGACAGTAGGCAGCGGCAGAGCAGCCGCTGATGGCGGGAGACAGGCAGTCACGGTGCGGCGAGGTACGGCAAGAGAACGAATCTAGGGCGAGAACGAATTTTGGAACGAGAATAAATTTTGGGGCGAGGGAAGACGAAATTACTTTGGAAATAAAAATTCAAAAATTAAATAAAAGACAATAAACAAATTACTGGCGACCAAAATGGTCCACCTCAAACAATTGCGACTGATTTTCGGTCACCAATCTGCTGCCATAATTGGCGCAAATCACCTGCCCGCCCAATTCAAATGGCAGTCGCCAATTGGTCTCATATTAGTCGTAAATTGGCTACAGACATATTTCAGTCGTAATTTTTGTCTCTATTAAACTATTTTCTTGTAGGGGGTCAATTGCTTCCCATTTCGAATGCTAATTGTTTTTACATATAAATTCTACGCCATAAATCATAGTAATATTAGTATCGGCCATAATTTTTAGAATACAATTCAAAATAAGCTTTATCCATTTCAAACAAACAACGTTGATTCAAATACAACTCAAAAATCTAAATTAAATTGCAAGGACAAACTGAGTACTTCCAAATACTAAATTACAATATATATACTCACATACAAGGCACATACAAACATGTAAAAAAAATGAATTAAACATGCATCATCACTAACAAGTAAGAAATGATACTTATATACTCCTTCCGTCTCATTCATCTTGATACATTTGACCGAAATCTGTTTAAACATATTCGGTCAAATGTATCAAAATGAATAGGGCAAAGGTAACACGATCTATTCCCACTTAGTCCTCAATTGATGAAGGTGCTTAAAATCATAGGACATCACCAAACTCCCATCCATTCTCTTCAAATTGAATGTCTCCACCAAAACATAACATCCAAACTCATTCCAATTTCCACCTCCTTCAAATTCTTCCACCTTACTAATATTCACTTCTCTCTCTTCCCCTCCCATCCATCCACCCCTCTTTTGCTCCCATTTCATCCTTTCCACTACTTCAACTCTCAATCCCATTCCATCCCCACCTCCTCCACCAATAGGCTTAAACCATATCACTCCATCCTCCCCACTTCTCTCCTCCAACTTAGCTTTCCTCCCTCCAACAAAAGCTTGCTCCTTCTCAATAACAACTTCAATCACAACCTTCTTCCTCTTATTATTATCAAGATAACTAGTCTTGAAAATTTGCTCCCATCTTTGCTCAAGCGTGACCTCATAATACATTGAGTTTTTCACTTGTTCTCTCAAAGACCACTCTTTCACAAACATGAACGGAGTGTACCATTTCCCGACCACCCTCGACCCCGGGGAGCCGAGCTCCGGGAGGCGAGAGCGAGGCCGGAGTCAAGACCGTGCGCCACGTCATCCAGGTTGAAGTTGTCGGGGGTCTTGAAGTAGATCGTCCAGCCCCTCCGCCGCAAGAAGTAAGGAGGGAAGCCATCCGGCTCCACCGACTTCGCGAGGAAGTAGCCCGCCGGGTGGCAAACGTCGTCGCATGGAAGGATCTTGATCTGCTGGTAGGCATTGCGCGGATCCAACGGCCGGGATTTCACGTCCTTTACGCACCAGCAGAAGCAGCAGTCGACCTTATCCTCCTCCCTCGAGCAGGTCAACGCTTCTCTGAAAAACAAGTAAATTTTAAATTACAAGAAACTAACAATGGAGCAGCGGGATTTATTATATAGTGTCCGTTGGGAGTGCATACCCAATACGCTTCCGATGTGGGACAATGGCGTAGTAGCGATTGGAGGATAAGGGGTGGTTGAGGGTGGGAATCAAGAAAAGTGGATCGAGAGAGACATAGCTTGACTGGCCGGAGTGTTGGGTGTATTGAACGGTGAGCTCCTTATCTTGAGGGAAAGGGAGGTGGTTGAGGCTGCATCTCTTGCACATTCCGAAGCAAGAGTATCGGAAAGATTCCTCGTCTTGGATTACGAGGAATCCAGAGTTGGGACCATCAGGTGCTGCTTCCAGTAATTCTGGGGATTTTAGCGGCTGTGAAAGAGGCCGTCACATACATTCTTTCTTCTTCTTCTTCTTCTTCTGTATCTGTTTTCTTTCTTTTCGTTTTTTTTTTTTTTTTTTTTTGTTGGAATATGTATGAGATTAGATACTTTTGATTTTGGAGGAGATATGGTGTATATAATGTACTTATGGATTAGCTTTTGACATTTCTTTCTTGGGCAAGTTCGTATGAATTGCCAGGCACAGGCTCATTAATTACAACAAGGCACGTCCTCGATATTAATATTTTAATTAATTGTAAATACCAATGAAACTTTCTTTAATTGACTTTTCTATAGTAGTAAATGCTAAGTGCCAATCCAACACGTATAAGATTAAAACAATATTCAACTTCTGTCCAATTTTCATTAGTTAGTAGTTACCTATTCAAACTATACACTTAGTTTAGTTTTTTTTATAAATAAAATTAGTTTTTTTTTCAATAGAGTATAAATTTATAATAACTTTTCTTAAATATACTATCATCACGTCAGCGTGAATACATTAAATATACACACGATGAATAGACGAGCATTCCTTATAATAGTAAAATAAACACACTTTTGTTTATAGTATTTCAGTATTTGTTGACACACTATCCATTAAATATATCAACCCGTATTATTCAATTGAACCGGCCGACTTTTATTTATGTCATTTGATTTTATGACCTACTAATATTAAGAACAATAAATCAATAATAATAACAGACTTTTACTACGGAAGTCTCAAGTGTTAATCTCACTATCAATAGGTCAACATGCGTACACAAGAATCATACATTTTATTATGTGGTATTATAGTGAAATACCCACTCTTAGATAAGAATAACAATTTCTACCCACCCCTTTAAATTTATTAACCAAATGCCTAAACTTTCAAAATTGGACAAAAACACCCTTAATCTCTCTTCTTTTATTTCTTCCGCCTGTGTCTTTTTTATCACTTCTTCAGCTCTCTCTCTCTCTCTCTCTCTCTCTCTTCCTTTTTAATCTTCTTTTTCCTCTCTCTCTCTCGCACTACACCATCGATGCAGGCTTTCCCTCTCCCGTCGCGCCGCCGTGCTTGCTCTGACGAACCTTCGGCAGCCCTCCGAAGGTCGATGAAGCAGACACGAGATCTTCCTCTCCGCCACAACAATTTACTCAACCGCAGCATTTTGAATGGCCGCCTTTCCCTTTGCTCGCCGGATCTCCCCCTCCCCTTGTCGATTCCAGCAGCAGCAGGCAAGCGGACGCCGATTTGTTTTGTTTTTCCCTTTTTTATTGTTTCGATTTGAATGATTTTTGCCTAGATTTGGTTTCTTGTTGTATGATTGAATTTGAAATTGCACGTGGATCTAAGGTTTTGATTTTTATGGGCATTTCAAATTTTTGGGGAATGTGGCTATGAATTTGTGGATTGATATCTTTTTTTCTTATGTTCTAAAGCTGAGATTGGTGTGCATACCGTGTCTAATATGAGTTCAATTCGACCTTGGTTGTGCATAGCTTTGTTCTTGCTGATTTTGCTGTTTTCTGCATTTATTCGAATTAGTTGAATTAATGGTTAATTTCTATTATTGCCCTGAATTCGTACTACATTATAGGTAATCGGTATGAATTGAATAATATTCGTACTGATAATCATAGGTAATCGGTACGAATTGAACAATATTTGTACCGATAAAAAAAATAAAAATTTCTTTTTTTTGAGATATGTGAAGGGTTTGCTACTATATGTTTGTTTTCCAATTGCTCATGAATTCGTACTACACTATAGGTAATCGGTACAAATTGAACAATATTCGTACTGATAGAAATATAAAATTTTTGTTGTTGAGATAGGTGAAGGGTTTTGCTGCTATATGTTTGTTTTCAAATTGCTCTTAAATTCGTACTACACTATAGGTAAGCAGTACGAATTGAACAATATTTGTACCGATAGAATTATAAAAAAAAAATTGTTGTTGAGATATGTGAAGGGTTTTGCCACTATATGTTTGTTTTCTATTTGCTCTTGAATTCGCACTACAATATAGGTAATCAGTACGAATTGAACAATATTCGTACCGATAATCATAGGTAATCGGTCGAATTGAACAATATTCGCACCGAATATTCGTATTCGTACTTGTATGTTCCACATTTGGTCTTGTTTTGCTACGAATTACACATTTTCGTACTTGTTCCATGTTCGCAATTTGATTTTGTTTTTGTGCATTTGAATCTAAAATGAATTATGATATTCTTATTCGACTTTTAGTACGAATTTTATATTTCGTACCTCGTACCACTCCCCTGTTCATATAAAAAAAGAAAAAAAAATTAAAAAAAAAGAGAAAAAAAAGTAAAGAAAAAAATACAAAAAAAACGCCTAAAAGTTTTGAAAAAAAGGAAAAAAAATTGATGTACAAAAAAGAATGAAAACTAAAAAAAGGAAAAAAGAAAAGGAATGGAAAAAAAATAACGAAAATAATGAGTATTCTGAAAAAAAAAATTGAAATAAAAAGTTAACAACTACAAAAAAAAAAGAGAAAAAAAATGAGAGGAAGAGATTGGCGTGTAGAAGATAGAGGAGAGAGAGAGGAGGGGAGTGCCCATGTGCAAAAAGTAAAAAGTAAGGGTACAATTGTCCAATTTATAAAAAGTGGGTATTTGAGGTGTAAATTAAAAGGGGTGGATAGATTTAGTATTTTTTATGTGGGAGATGGTAGATGGTGGTTTGCCCCTTTTATTGTTTATTATCCTCATCGAATTAGGCTTACACTGATAAAAGTTCTTCCATGACCTTATAATCTATCTTTGAGCATTGGATCTACTTAATTTGTGTTAATTTTCCCGCTACATTTAAATGATCATAATCTGTTAAATGGTTATATACATTGGATGATAATGTAAACATCGAACTAACTTATACTCCCTTCATATACTATTTTATTATACAAAAAATTCTAGAATGGGTTTTAATCAAATGTTAGGTGGTATAGTATTCTATGATAAACAAAGTTGATAGAGAGTAAAAATAAAGTGATTTGTAGTGGGGTATAGTATCTAAAAAAGATGTATCAAAAACGAATTTTGTGCAATACTATAGGAGATGGAAGGAATATTAATCGAGCAATCAATGTAGAATCTATCACTAGATTCGTAGCGTGTTGTCCATCCAACACCGAAACAAGAGGTATATCGATTAAACACTCTATTAATGTTGAATTATTTTCATAGGAGCATGATAGGATTAAATCGAAACAACTATATCCGAAAAACGAATCCTTGAGCACATGAATCGTTCTTCGTTGATCGGTTCCTTCAGATACAACATAACAGTACCATATGAATATTCAACAAATAGCAAAAAATTAATCTCATCACATTCTTGAAGTCCATATCCAAACTTTATTACAAAACATATGCACAAATCAACAAGAAGTAATCTTTTCCCACTTAGTCTTCAAGTGATGAACAAGCTTAAAATCATAAGCAATTACCAAACTCCCATCCACTCTCCTAAAATTGAACCTTTCCACCAAAACATAGAACCCAAACTCACTCCAACCACCACCACCACCATGAAACTCCTCCTCCTTATTGATCCTAACTTCTCTCTCCTCCCCTTCCCACTCCCCTCTCCTTCACCCTCCTCTCTCCTCTTCCCACTTCATCCTCTCCACTAACTCCATCCTCAGCCCCACTCCCTCTCCTCCTCCAATAGGTCTAAACCACACCACTCCATCCAATGCCAATTCCTCATTCCATGCAGCCTTCCTCCCTCCAACAAACACTTCCTCCCTCTCAATCATAGCATCAATCATCACTACATTTGCCTCAACGCTACGATCATCGGTCTTGAAAACACTCTCCCATCTCCGCTCGAGCGTGACCTCGTAGTACATCGACCGGATCTCCTGGTCCCTCAGTGACCACTCCTTCACAAACACGAGCGGAGTGTACCATCTCCCGACCACCCTCGAGACCGGGGAATCCAGCTCCGGGAGGCGGGTGCGGAGGCCGTAGTCGAGGCCATGGGCCACGTCGTCGAGCTTGAAATTACGGGGAGTGCGCGGGTAGATCCACCATCCCTTCTGGCGTAGGAAGGCCGGAGGGTAGCCGTCGGCCGAACGAGTAGGCGCCACGTGGCACGATCTCGAAGTGCTGGTAGATGTTTTTCGGATCCAACGGCTGAGGTTCCACTTCACTGATAGAGGAGCCGCCGTAGCTGCTCTCCATATCTTCTTCCCTCGAGCAGGTCCACGCTTTCCTGCATGGGATTGAACAAAAATATTAATTAACAAGTAATCACACACACACATATAGAAATACGTACCCTATGTGTGCATGCTGCGCAGCAATGGCGTAGTAGAGGTTGGAGGATAAGGGGCGATTGAGAAGAGGGATGAAGAGAAGTCTGTCGCTATTTGACTCGCCATGTTCAAGGGTGAACTCTTTGTCTTGAGGGAAGGGGAGATGCTAAAGGTTAGTGTCCTCGCAGCCGCCGAAGCACGAGTATCTCACGTGTTCCACGTCTTGGATTACTAGGAATCCGGAGTTCGGACCATCGGGAACTTCTTCAAGTAATTCTGGGAATTTTTGCAGATGAGATTGAGGCCTCGTCACATACATTCTTCTCTTCTGTCAAATTTGGTAGGTGTATGAGTGTATATATATATATATATATATATATAATACATAAGTATATATGTAGATTAGCTTTGACATTTCTTTGTTTTGCTAGTTCGGATGAAGTTCCCTGATCCCTCATTGTTATGTCAACGACCAACTCAGATTTTTTTTTTTTTTTTTTTGGATGAACGACCAACTCGGATTTGAATGTATATTAAATACAAAAAAATGGCTTTTATATCATTGTGGCGTGCACACTAGAGAAGAAGATGCGCTGCAACTTTTCCGTCATATTTGTGCATAATTTTTTTTCGATCTTTTGTAATATATATTTGTGTATAACTTATTTTTGAATCTGATATCCAGCTAGAATTTTATTTTTTTTCTATTTTTAAAAAGTCAATTAAAATAAATTTTACTATTCACTACATGAAGTGGGACTTAAAATAAATTTAATATCCACTTATAAGAAACGCTCCAATGTGGCAAATGAAAAAATTGCTGATATGGTACTACCACATCAATAATAAATACATTAAGCATACTCACGGATCACAGTGGACGATGGAACATTTCTGATCCACTCATTACTACTATTAAGACTTGGAACGAAAGAAGAACAAAGTTTAGCTCAATTGATCCACTTCTTTAGATTGAATAATAGGCTTTCCACCATTTTAGCCTATGACCTTATCAAATTGAAATTGAGAAAGTTCCGCAACCATATTTTTATATTTTCTTTGTTACATTTTATAAAACTTGTCATCAATCTACAATGTTTTGAATAGTAATCCGACGAAAATTTGACTTTCGCGTCATATGTTGCACCTTTATTTTTAAATACTTAATTACTACTTTTACGTGCACCTCTACTTCATTAATATAACTTAATTATGACATATATATATATATATTAGATTGACATTCGAATCCATATTTCATATACTTTTCTATTATAACGAATAACATGCAAACTTTACACTCAAAATTCATATAATTACTTAATAAATGACATCCGTCTTTAACTTAACGAACTTTTATCTCTTGCAATAGACATCCAAGCAACGGTAAAATTGATAATAAAAATAAGTACAACTACCCAAAAAATATTTTCTTACATATTTTTAATTACTTCGAACAATGGGCGACTTGACATTTAAATTGAATTAAATCACTCGAGAATGATATATTTTCCGAAACTATTTTTTATTAATGTAAACAATAAACAACTTTAGAAATATTATCTTTCTTGACCTATAATTGTATTTCAGTGATTAACGGGCGGATTAACATCTAAATTGAGTATAAGTGTATAACTTTTCAAGAAATTTTAACCTCTTTGTTGGGAACTGTTAGGATATTTATGTAAGGGGGAACTTGAATCAAGTTGATAATAAAAGAAGTGTTTTGATTCGATTCCAAAACTCGTGTTTTAAATAGAATATTTCCCTTATTATCTTTGATAATCCAACTCTAAGTTACTATGTACATTTTAATGTATTAGAAGAACTCATCTGTTAAGGAGTTCTAAGTATTAAAATGTAACTCTTTAGAGTATCTAAGTGAGAGCGCTTAAAAAGAAGTTGAAGCGCTTGGCTAAAGGAAGAACAACAGAACGCTTCAAAGACGGAACGTCCAGAAGCCAGAGCGTGCTTCCAAGGACGGAGCACTTGTCAGGAAGCGTGCCGAAGCAGAAGCGAGAGCAGCAAAGTACAAGGCAAGAAGCGAAGCGTCCTTAGCCTGCCTAGAAGGAAAGCCGGAGCGCACTATCAGTACAAAATGCTTCCAATCCAGAGCGTCCCCTGAGAATAAAGCGTCTGCAACAAAGCCACATGAAAGCAGAGCGACTGAATAGCTCAAAGAGTGTGCTTAGTTTAAGTGTGAAGGAGCTCGCTTTCATTACGCAACGTCTCAACACTTAGCCGCCTCAGCTGTAAGTTCAAAGCAGATCAAAGCGCCTCTCTGATCTAGAGCGCGCTTTTAGGTCAAAGCGAGAGCGTCTGACAAGCAGGTGGGATGCGATAGCTGCCAGACCACGTGTCCGCCTCTCATTGCTCAAAAGAACGGTGTGCCGTCCAATCGCCGAATACGCAGGACTAGGGTTTGAGAAGTCAACAACTACTCCCCTAGAACCTTGCGTTAAATAGTAAAAGTTATGATTCAGATTGGACATGGTGAGCGGTGCACGCAATCTATCTTTCCAACGGATAGATTTGCTTTCCCTCACTATAAATAGAAGGTTCAAGCTACATAATATATATCGATGGTAGAGAGAACAAGAAAAAAAACCACTCTATATCTCTCCCACAAGTTCTTCGGATCTCAACCTTCTAGTTTATCAATAAGGCTTCAATTTCAAATATCCATAAGCCTTAGAGAGAAATCCTAGCCTTCTACATTATGTTTCATTGTAAAAGAATTTCTCATTAGTTGGAAACTAAACAAATACAAACCCAAACCCAAACCGAGTTTGAAAGTTTAGTTTGTAAAGGTTGTAAGGCTCGTGAGTGCCTATCGTATAAACTCATAGGCTCATGAGTGCCGATCGTATAAACTCACATGGTTCTTGGGGTACCTAGTTAAAATCCCAAGTTGAGTGAAGTTCATCACCGGATTGTGGTGGGAAGAGTGGACGTAGGAGCATAACCTCCGAACCACTATATATCTTATTTTAAGCGTTCATGCTTTAATTTCGGGTCCAGCAGGAACCCCTGCAGTTTGATTTTGATGATGTTTTCCAAAACCACACTTAGTTTTATTTCATACTTACTTAGGTTGTCAAGAGTGACCTGCCCTGTTACACAGGTCGACTCCCTAGTTCTGTTACAGGTTGAACCTTGTAAAGAACAGATCGTGTTTGACGATCTGATCTATAGCCTTCAACCTGTTCTAATTCTTTTCTAGTCAAGCTGCAGTAGAAGTTCAGCTGACCTGCTCTAAAGAGTTCAAGATCGTTGGAGTTCTACAGATTAAAGGTCAAGAAGATTTGCCTTCTCGAGTCTGAACGACCTGTCCTCTGGTACCTGTTTGCCAGCTAGGACGAATTCTTCCAACGGTTAGAAGTGAATTAGCAGTACGGCCTCTCTGCCATCGCTGACAATTTCCAATAGCTTGTTTTCAAATCTACGCCTATAAATACTTCAAGCCTCTCTAGAATTAAGCACGGGAAATTAAACCTTCAAGTCAAAACTCTCCAGAAATCTCTGAAGCTCAAAGCATCACTTAACACTCGAATCAAGAAGATTTTCCAAGTGTTAAGATATTCAGATTTCTGATTCTGGATTCTCTGTTCTTAAGCATTCACTGTTGCTTAAGAATACCTTAGATTTCTTCATATTAAAGTTTGTCAAAGTCTGTAGTATTGAAGAAATTTAGAAAGTTGATTCTCAAATTGTTAAGTCTATCTAGATTAGCTTAGCAAGTTCTGAATTAGTAGTTCGTATCGAGTTTGTAATCTCTTGTAGAGAAGTTTGTAAGGATCACGACCCAAAACTCATATTTGGATCTCATCGAAGTTAGATGAAATCTGAAGCTGATTCTCTATCAGTCTAAACAAGAAGAGAAGCAATGAATTTCAGTTACAACGGTAGCTGACATTGACGTAGGGAAGGTTATCCCGAACCATGATAAAATCGACTGTCTCTATCTCTACTTATTTACTGCAGTTGATTTATTACTTGCTCTCTAACCTGCACTCATAAGCATTCACAATACTCACTCTTCATTCAACATTGTGATCTGCTTTTTGAAAAAGAAAAGTTTTCATAAAAGAGTAGCCAACTACACTCACCAACTTCTGCACTGTATTGAAAATATGTTGGCTTGACTGTGAACCTATTCTTAACCGAACCTGTTCCAACTCAACAGGTCATCACTCTCTGATAAAAGTTGACCTGACCTGTCAACCAGATCACACAACTTGTTTTAAAAGTCAAAATGTTGGCAATTGGTGTATTCCCCCTCCCCCCCATACACCAAATTACTCTTTCTGGGACCAACAAGTGGTATCAGAGCGGTGGTTCTTTTGACCATCACTTCTACATACTGAAAATCTCTCAAAAGGTTTTGGTCAAATTGGACTAGATCCGAGAAAATCTTTTCATTCACTCTTTTACTACCTGTTATCATGGAAGCATCTCTTCTTAGAGTCTCCGAGGAGTTTTCCATCCAAGGCTATGAAGACTGGAGCTTTAGGATCCGAATGTGCCTTGAAGCTCATCATGTGCTGATGTGGGATGTCATTGAAAATGGACCCATACCAATCTACATTCCTCATGACACTACGGTCACTGAAACATGTGAGTATGTACCAAAGTTGAAGGATCCACGATCCTACACTACTGAGGAAAGAAAAGAAACTAGCCTTGACAGTTTTGCAAAAGGTCTAATCTCTAGCACAGTGAAAGGAGTTCACTTTGCCAAGATTAGAAATCTCAAAACAGCTAAAGAAATGTGGGATACCTTGAAAGCAATCGGTCAAGGGTCCGAAGAAATGCTTGAAAACAAACTATCTATTGCATGCAGCAAGCTTCATGATTTTAAGATGCTCCCCAAAGAAACAATAGATCAAATGAAAACTCGATTTGTTGAAATCACATAAGAAATTGTTGCTCTCAAACCCTCAAAGTATACTCAGCATGAGCTCAATCAGAAAGTAATGCGTGCACTACCTGCAAGCTGGCATGTGTATGTTACACTCAATCCAGGTCGTCCTGACTTCAACGAACTGCAGACCGACGATCTCTTTGATCTTCTTGTTGGATACGAATATGAGATGGTTCGTCTTCACGGATCAAATCAACCTGCTACAAGTTCAAGCAAACCAACAACTGAGAAGAAAGAAAGTGAAGCTGCTTTCAAAGCTGATATCTCATCTACTGATCAACCTGCCAAGTTAGATCAACCTACTAGGATAGAGCAACTGATTCAAAATTTTTGCGTTACTTGCTCGTCGAAATGAAAGAATGGAGTCCAGAATGAACAAATTCAGAAATTTCTATAAAGATTCCAAAAGGAATTTCAGAAATCAGACTCCACCTCAAACTGACAAGAAAGGTTAAGGTAACCCTAACTCTTCAAATGCAAATTCCACTAACACTCCTTCTGGAGGTTGCTTTCAGTGTGGTGAGACAGGTCATTACAAGACAGACTGCCCTGACCTGACACAAGAAGAGCGTGATGCGCTACGAGCAAAGAGGGATCGCAAACTGAAAGAGAGAAGGGAAGCCCTACTCGCTGAGAAAGCATCCAAGAAAAAGACCTCGTTCTCTAACACATCATCAGAAGAAGATTACATCGTAGATATGGATACTAACAATGAAAAATTCACTCTCGAATATGCATGTCTCGCCGATGAAGTTGATGAGAATGATGATGAAGAAGAGTGATGTATGGGTCTCGAAGATAAAATTGAGATAACCAAGGTAGACTCTCAACCTTCTTTTTCAATAATTTCTGACAATAACAATGCAGGCGAAGAATCTTCTGAGATGCCGTCTTGGGAGGAATTCAATCAACAAATATTTGATTATAAAAAGCTTGCTACCATGTTTAAAAATCTGGTGTTGGTCGGAAAAGAATTGGAAGAAGAAAATGAGAAATACAAACTAGCACTGAAGGAACAGTTCACACCATACGATGCAGTCAAAGAAAAAGAAGTGAAAACCCTAAAATCTCAACTTGATCAAGTTGTCCTAAAGAAGAGCATCTGAAAGAAATGCTCACAAATAGGGATAAAGAAATTCTTGATCTTTCCCTGAAACTGGCTGACCTTCAACAAAAGATAAATTGCATGATCAAAGGAAGGATAAATTGGAGGAAATTCAATCAGTTCAAAGGAATCCATTCATCAAGACTGGACTTGGATTCTCAGGCCAGAAAAAGGAAAAGAATCAAACTGATGACTGTCGAATCCTATTTGTCAAAGCCCAAGACAAGCAAGAAGCAAAGCCAGCTCATCAATCATTGCCTGACAAAAGAATGGAATTAAAGAATCCCGCAAACAACCTCAAGCTATACAGATCAAAGAACACAAAATCTCAACCCTAGAAAGTCAACTCAAGAAGTCAACTCTGAGAAAGACAGATCAGGTTGAATCTGTAGGAAGAAAGCCTGTGATGAAAAGTAAAAGTTAACCTGCTCTCAAGCTGAAAAAGAAACTACCTGTCCATCAAAGACAGACTCTATATGAGCAGTGGCACTTTTATCCAGATCATGGTTATCATGAGCAATGGAACTCCAAGCCTCACTATAACCATCAACAAGATTATCCATCATATGGCTACCCCAACGTCTATCAAAACTCTCCACAGTTTTAATGTCCAGATCAGTGGCACAACTATGAGCAGTATGAGCAACCCATGTATCAAGATTACTACTGCTTGGGTCGCCAACCATTTCATCCTTCTGGATACTATAAGGACCTATTCTTCTATGCAGATCAGTATCAATCTGCACCTCAGATTTACAGAAGGAGGATAAAGAAGAAGAAGTCTCTCAAATCTGCAAAGAAACCTCAACCTGCTAGCAAACCACCCCAGTTCGAATGGGTTGCTAAATCTGCTTAATTGCAGGGTGGAAAGCACGAAAGGAGGAAGAAAGCTGCAGACGAACCTGTCTGGATCATTGACAGTAGATGCACCAAACATATGACTAGATTTAAACATCTTCTCTCTGATCTGATTGAACATGAAGGACCTGATGTCACTTTTGGAGGAAACGACAAAGGAAATGCAAAAGATTACGGTAAAATTCTTGTTGGTAAAACATCAATTGATGATGTCACTTATGTAGAAGGTCTAAATCATAGTCTCTTCTCTATAAGTTAATTATGTTCGAATGGCAAAAGAGTTGAATTTACAGCTAACAAGTGTTTAGTGAGAAACAAGGAAGGAGAAGAAATTCTTCTTACCGGTGTTCTACAGGATAATCTGTATATTGTCCAATGGAATAGTAAATAAGAAACATGTCTCGTCTCCAAACCTGCAAATGAGCTAAGCTAGTTGTGGCACAAGTGATTAAGTCACCTGAGTTTCAAGTCCATCACTCATCTTCCTCGCAACAAACTGGCTCGCGGAATACCAGATCAAGTATTTCACAGAGATCATGTTTGCGAAGCTTGCCAAACAGGAAAGCAGACCAGGGCATCCTTCCCATCTGTTGCAGCTCAATCATCAACTCGAATTCTAGAACTTCTCCATTTGGATCTGTTCGGACTAGTCACTCCTTTAAGCTTTAACGGTAGAAAATACACTCTCGTGGTCATAGATTACTTTTCTAGATTCACGTAGGTTATTTTTATATACAAAAAGAAGGAGACCTTGGAGAAGCTACCCGAGTTGATCACCAGATTGTGCAACGAAAAGAACTCAACTGTTCAGACAATTCAATTTGATCGAGGAACAGAGTTCATCAACCAGGTGATAGGGTCATTCTGTTCTCAAAAAGGAATTCGCCATCAAACTTCTGCAGCTCGTACACCTAAAAAAATGGTGTAGTAGAATGACGGAACAGATCACTCAAAGAAGCAGCTCGTACAATGCTAAACGAGACCAAACTTCCCAAGAAGTTTTGGGCCGAAGCCATCAACACTGCCTGCTATACACTGAACAGATCCATCGTCACAGTTCGTCATGGGAAAACTCCTTATGAAGTTTGGAGAAACAAATTGCCTAAACTTAAATATCTTAAAGCATTTGGTTGTTTATGTTACATCCATAACAATGGGAAAACTCAATTAAAGACTTTTGATAGCAAAGCCGATCCCAGAATATTCTTAGGATATTCTGATACAAGTAGTGCTTTCAGAGTTTTTAATAAGTCTACCGTGACTTTGGAGGTAACGCCTCATATTGTGTTTGATGAATCTATCTGTATGCACAGGGAAATTCCATTATCCAATCGATCTACAGATCAAACTTCAGGTCAAGTGACAGGTCAGACCAGCTCACACGATAAATTTCTGGAAGAAATCTTAAGTTGGGGACCCAACGATTCAGAAGAAGATGAAACAGATTCTGCTCAAGTCAACTCTAACCCGAGCTCACAGCAAGGGGGAACCAGTCAACCTGAGCAATCACAACCTGTGACTCCCAACCTAGATCCACAGTCTACTCCAATCCAATCACCTATCACCAATCAACAGGCCAATGTTAATCAGATAACAGAACAACTTGAACAGCTCAATTTATTCTCACCTCAACCTTATCCAGAGTTTGATGACCCAGTAGATGAGCCCGAACTTGTAATTTTTGAAGAAGAAACAGCTCGTCGAAGACGATGGGTTGATGCTCACCCTGAAGAGCTCATTATTGGGAACCCAAATAAAGGCGTGAGGACAAGACATCAGATTGGAGAAAGCTTCCTTCTAAGTTGTTACCTATCTTATGAAGCACATCTCTTCTTTCACCTGTTTTGTACAATGGCTGATGATGCATCGAGTTCTGGGCAGGAATCGATGTCTTCCGACAACTTAATCACTCTTATTAAGGCGCATGTGAAGGCGGAACCCTACGCCATCTTCGACCACTTAGGGTTTTCTGGCCTCGAACCACTTTTTTCCACTGTGAAAGAATGTTCTAGCTTTCACAAAATCATATCGGTGAAGCCGCGAGTTTTCCTCCCCAAGCAAATCGCAAATTTCTTCTACAATTGGGAGAAGACTTCGTGTTTGGGTCAAATCTCCGTTCACTTGTCTACTCCTTCTGGCGGCAGGTCCGGTAAACGTTCTTCAACTTATTCTACGCACTTTCAATCTGGAGGACAAGGGATCCATTGTAAAACTGGAAGATATTACCCTTGAGGACAGACATCATATTTTTAAGGAAATTACAATGGGTGAACCTGCATATAACCCCAAAGCTTTCCCTCGACAGCTTCTCAAGCCCCAATACAGAATACTCTGTGATTATGTTCAGAAAGTCTTTCTTTCTCACCAGGGCACTTTTGAAACTGTCACTCCCCAGAAGTTTCAGGTCATGGTTGTTGTAATCTTGAATCTTGATGTTAATTGGGCTCGAGGTCTCCTCACCTACCTTGCTTAAGAGGCTGCTAAAATAGTGACTGAATCTGTCAATGGATAGGTTGTAAAAGTCATTGTATCCAAGCCTCCCTTCCGTATGTGTTCTAAAGTCAGTCTCCTCCTCATCCAGCATTTCTCAGACCGCAGATGGTCCAATGCTGACAAGTTTGATGAGTCTCTCACCGTCCCCAAGAACAAGAGTCAGATTGAAAAAGCTCTTGGGATATCAAGCAATCTCTATTGGACTGCCTCTGATGTCTATTGCCCCTTTCTCTTGTCGATGGGTCAGTCTGATCCTTCATGGACTGAGCCTTCAAAGAAAGATGATGCTGGCAAAGCTGTGGGAGAGTAGAGGAAGAAGGTCGAACCTGCAGACAAAGGGAAAAAGCCACTCAAGAAATCTCATCGTTCTAAGCCCTCTCCCTCCAAGCCTTTTTGTCGTCAATTAAGGGATGAAATGGATGATGTTGTTCAATCTCCATCTCCTGTTGCATCACCTGAATGAACGCCATCCCATTTTCGTTCCCCTATGATTCAACCCTCTCCAGCATCTCCAGAATCACCCCATCTCCCCACAGATGAAGTAGCCTCGCTGCTACAAACCAGTACTGCTTCTATAGTCTCTTCTCTTCGTTCAAAATGAGAGGTAAAAGTAAGAGTTGCATTTCCCTGCATCGAGCTCACTCCCGAGTTAATGCAACTTGCCTATCAACTCCAATTCTAACTGGATGTCAAGGATAGCTCTTACTTTGTATTAGATTCTGTCATGGAGGAACACCCTATGGTTGTTCTAAAGGTGGAAGAAGCCATTCTTGAGGAAGAGTTCAAATTCTACTCTGTCCCTGATGCTCAGAAGTACTTCGACCTCATGGTTCTCTCTAGAATGATCAAGGAGGCCAATTCTCTTCAGATTGACCTCAAATCGCTTTTTGCTGATGATCCTAACCTGTTTGATGCAACTTGTAATTTTAAGAGAAGCGAATCTCCTTCCAGCTATCCGTCTCCTCAACCAGAACCTGAACCCCCTCATGAACCTGAAGTTGAGGATGATCAGGTCAACCAAGAGAAATCTGCTCCCTCCACTCATCATGTTCGCTCTGAGGCTGAGGAACCTCAATCTGAACAGACCGCTGATGCTAAATCAGCAGAATAATTTGCAGTTCAGTCTGCACATGAAGTATTCCGGGAACCACAGTCTGAGCCTTGCTGGACTGTTGGTTTTCGCTTTCCTGATCTGCGTCTTTATTTTTCCAAGCCTGATGAAGAGATTTTCACTCAGGGAACTGCCCCTCGTGGCTATGTGTTTCCTTCGACTGAATCTGCATCTTCTTCATCTGCAGGCAGATCTCTATCCAAGGGGAAAGTTAAGTCCCTTGTAACTTCCTTGGTTCAAAACCAGTTGAAGGACTTCTCCTTGGAGGCAATCACTTCTGGATCTGCAGCTATCAAGCTATTCCAAGAAGATCTGTCTCAGCAACTGAATAAGTAACTCAACTTCCTCAAGATTCAAGTGAGGAACAACAGGGATGAGTTCATTGAGTCCTATGATCAGCTCTCTACTCTCTGCACCAACATCTCTGACATGGTGAAGGCCGTTGGTGAGGTAGTTGAATTGCAAGAGCCTACAATTCTCATCAAGGCTGAAGACAAGATCAAAGCCCAACTCCAAGAGTTCAAGGATGGTGAACTGAAGCAGCTCTTGAAGGAGTTCTTTGGAACACAATTGGCAAATTTTGTCAAAACTCAGCTCAACACTCATGTCTCCAATCTATTTCCCAAACAGATCGAAGACTTCAGTATTGCCACTCTCAGTGAAGTTAAGAAGGTCCTGGACAGGTGCACGAAGATGGAAGAAGTGCACTTTACCTTTGTGGCCAAATATACTCAAAATGCATCTGCCTCTCAGTTATCTGTGGATGCCATTCAACATGACATCAACGCTCTCCTACACTTCAAGAAATCCGCATATGCTAAAATAGAGAAGTTGAAGAGCGAGAATGTCTCTCTCTCATTATCAGATCAAGTCCTTGTTTGATGATGTCAAAAAGGGGGAAGAAAAGAAAGGCAAAGGGAAAGGGAAGTCCCTTCAAGCTAAAAAATCAATTGTGCTTCCTCCACCTGTATCCAAGCCTGAAACTCAATCTACTCGCCCCCCCTCATCTACCGCTCCTCGAAAACAGGTTGACGGAGATATAGCTAAAAAGGCAGACAAGGCTCGATCTTTCATGATCTCGCAAATGATCCAACAGGGCTACTCCACGGAAGATATCTCAAATCCGGAGTTGGTGCGTCAATTCACAAAGGATCAAGCAAACAAGGCCAGAAGGCTGAAAGAGATCAAGGCATGGTCAGATTGCACTAGGAATTTCTGTCGCAGGAGTATGGAAGCTCAACCTCCTACTGCTTGGCTAAATGCAAAAGATGTCAACAGATGGAATGTTCTCACCAGCTGCTTCATCTTGGAGCACTACTTTTTGGGAATTCCAGAGCAACAGGGAGACACTGAAGTTGTCTTCATCTAGTATCTCAATGATCACCACGATCGAGATTTCATCATGAGGGTGTGTAAATGTGTTGATGCTGTAGGCATCAAGATTTAGGCCCCTGCTAAGGAATTTTTCTCCCGTCCTCTGCTATCAGATGGAAAGCACACAGATCGCACAAGGATCAATGAATATGTGATCGCCACAGCTCGACATTTTGGCATTCCTATTGGAGATAATGCTGCCTACAGACGGATTCGTGACGGTGTGTATTCCAGTGTGAATCTTGTCTCAAATGAAAGGAAAATAGAAGATGCCGCGGCAAAGAGGAAGCTCAGGTGATGATCTGTATTTCATTTTGTCCTTTTGTTGTATCGAGCTGTAATACTTGTAACTATCTTCTGCTCTGATTCCTTAATGAAAATGAGATCACCTTTTGACCTGATGACAATACCTCTTTGTCCAGGCTATCGCCTTTACTGTTTTTTTTTCTATCTACTTACTTATAATGTTTCCTATATGCTCTATCTGTTCTTAGATTTAATTTTTCAGCTATAGGAATCCTTGTAAAGTGTTAGGTTTTGACATCATCAAAAAGGGGGAAATTGTTGGGAACCCCTGCAGTTTGATTTTGATGATGTTTTCCGAAATCACAGTTAGTTTTATTTTATACTTAGGTTGTCAAGAGTGACCTGCCCTGTTGCACAGGTCGAATCCCTAGTTCTGTTACAGGTTGAACCTTCTAAAGAACAGATTGTGTTTGACGATCTGATCTATAGACTTCAACCTGTTCTCATTCTTTTCTAGTCAACCTACAGTAGAAGTTCAGCTGACCTGCTCAGAAGAGTTCAAGATCCCTGGAGTTCTACAGATTAAAGGTTAAGAAGATTCGCCTTCTCGAGTCTGAATGACCTGTCCTCTGGTACCTGTTTGCCAGCTAGGACGAATTTTTCCAACGGCTAGAAGTGAATCAGCCATATGGCCTCTCTGCCATCGCTGACAATTTCCAACGGCTAGTTTTCAAATCTTCGCCTATAAATACTTCAAGCCTCTCCAGAATCAAGCACGGGAAATTAAACCTTCAAGCCAAAACTCTGCAGAAATCTCTGAAGCTCAAAGCATCACTTAACACTCGAATCAAGAAGATTTCCCAAGTGTTAAGATATTCAGATTTCTGATTCTGGATTCTCTGTTCTTAAGCGTTCACTGCTGCTTAAGAATACCTTAGATTTCTTCATATTAAAGTCTGTAGATTGAAGAAATTTAGAAAGCTAATTCTCAAATTATTAAGTCTAGATTAGCTTAGCAAGTTTTGAATTAGTAGTTCGTATCGAGTTTGTAATCTCTTTTAGAGAAGTTTGTAAGGGTCACGACCCAAAACTCGTGTTTGGATCTCGTCAAAGTTAGACGAAATCTGAAGCTGATTCTCTATCAGCCTAAACAAGAAGAGAAGCAAGGAATTTTAGTTACGACGGTAGCTGACGTGGACGTAGGGAAGGTTATCCCGAACCATGATAAAATCGACTGTCTCTATCTCTACTTATTTACTTCAGTTGATTTATTACTTGCTCTCTAACCTGCACTCATAAGCATTCACAATAATCACTCTTCATTTAAAACTGTGATCTACTTTTTGAAAAGAAAAGTTTTCGTAAAAGAGTAGCCAACTACACTCACCAACTTCCGCACTGTATTGACAATCTGTTGGCACGATTGTGAACCTGTTCTTAACCGAACCTATTCTAGCTCAACAGGTCGTCACTCTCTGATAAAAGTTGACTTGACCTATCAACCAGATTGCACAACTTGTTTTAAAAGTCAAAACGTTGGCAATTGGTGTATTCCCCCCCCCCCCCCAATACACCAAATTACTCTTTCTGGGACCAACACCCTTTTTGACCATTTTTTTAATACTACAACAACTTGAGCAACAATTTGTTTGACATATAAATAAGTACATTTTTTTTAAGAATGTTACCTCTCATTTACATATTTTTTATAATATGATTTAATCCTAGCAATTATTTCAATGAATATTGTACTTTTTAAGAAATATTTATACTCAAAGTTTACGATATAAAATGATTTCCGTGAATATTTTTCTAAACTCTCATGGCTTTGGTAATACAATTCATTAATTCTATTCTACTTCAATCATCCCACATCGAACATTTATGGAACCCCATCAATGAATAACTAATATGAAAGATATACCACATTTTTAAAATTAATAATTGTATCCAATGATAATTTAAAATAGGAAAAAATACAATTAAATATACCAACTTTCTCTGACATTCTGTTTTAATCACCAACTTTCAATTTTTTCTGATAATTCACTAATTTTCTTCCGCATTCAATTTTAACACCGATCATATATTTCGGCTATTACGTGGCAATAGAAAATGACGAGGCACTATACGTGGCAATATTAATTATAATATTTACTACACGGTAATAAAACGACGCCATTTTTGAAGCTAAACAAACGTATAAATCCTCGTCATTTTATCACCATGTAGTAAATAAATTATTCATAAATGTATAAATTATTTAGAAACGGCATCGTTTTATCACCGTATAGTAAATAATTTAATTAACATTGCCACGTATAATGCCTCATCATTTTCTATTGCCACGTAATAGCCGGAATATGTGATCGGTGTTAAAATTGAACGCGGAAGAAAGTTGGTGAATTATCAGAAAAAATTGAAAGTGATTAAAACGGGATTCAGAGAAAGTTGGTGTATTTAATTGCATTTTTTCCTTTAAAATGTTAAAAATCTTTATTTGGAACCATTTAATTTAGTAATTACTAAATAAATAATAATAATAATTAGTAATATAATTATTTATTGTAAGATTATAGTATTGTTAGGATACAGTCGAAAAAAATATCATTAAACTAAATTAGAAAAATTGAAAATGGATCAATAATGTATAAGAGGTAGGATTTTTTTCGCGTGATTATATTCATTTCAATGTAAAGCTGCCCGTCGTTCAATATAATTGAATGATGAAATGTCAAGCCGTCCGTTATTTAATCACTAGAGAAATTATTTATTTTTCTAAGCTATTTTTTTATTAATGCGAACAACGGACAACTTTAGAAATATTATCTTTCTTGACCTATTTTTGTATTTCACTGATTAACGGGCGGATTAACATTGAAATCGAGTATAACTTTTCAAGAAATTTTAAGATTATTTGACATATAAAATAAGTACAATTTTTCTAAGAATGTTACCTCTCATTTGCATATTTTTTATAATATGATTTAATCCTAGCAATTATTTCAATGAATATTGTACTTTTTAACAAATATTATTCTCAAAGTTTACGATACAAAATAATTTCCATTAATATTTTTCTAAATTCTCATGGCTTTGGTAATATAATTTATTAACTTTATTTTACTTCAATCATCCCACATCGAATATTTATGAAACTCCACCAATAAATAACTAATATAAAAGATACACCACATTTTTGAAATTATTTGTCTGCAATTAAAATTTAGAATATTAAAAATTCTTATTTGATTTTTTATGTTTTTAATTTTATTATTATTATTAGTGATTAGATTGATCAAATATATATATGAAATCAATTTCATTTATGTGAAAAACGGATGAATTCAGAAATATTAACTTTATTGACTTATTTTTGTATTTCAATGATTAACGGACAACTTGACATTTGAATCGATTACAACTATTTAAGAAATTTTAACCCTTCTTGGCCTTTTTATTTTCCTACTACAATTCTACCTTAGCAACGAGTTGTTTGACATATAAAATAAGTACTACCTCCGTCCCAGTCGAGATGTTAAATTTTATTATTTTATACCTCACATTTGAACCATGACCATCACCACCGTGAACCCACTTCCTACCACCATCCGCCACAGATCGAGCCAGCCACCTTGATTTCCATCGTGTTGCCGATCGAGCCACCGGAGCGCCGCAACGAATCGAGCTGCTACCATGGCCGCCAGTTACAGACCCCAAACTATTGTAAGTATGGGATTGAATAGCTCGATTGGGAACGATTTAGATCTATTCGATCCCTATCACATATAGTTGCCCGGCTCGATCGATAGGGCTCGTAGTGATCGATCGAGCCCTATGTGCTTCTGTGTGTTGATTGAATTGGGATCGATCGAGCCCTATCATATATTGTCAATGGGTTTGATCGCTCGGGCTCGTTGGGGTCGATCGAGCACGGTCGGGATCGAATAGATCTCATTCGATCCCGCGAAGAGAGATAGAAAAAATGGAGTGAAGAAGATGCAAGGAAGAAGACGCAAGGAAAGAGATGCGGGCGGCAGCAGGCGGCGCAGCGACAATGGAAGAGGAAGAGGGGGGACGTGCGCTGCAGTTGGGGGGAATAACGTCATGCAGGTTTTTGGGGAGGAAAGAAGAGAGGAGAGAAAGTGAGGAGAGACGGCTGTAACGGGCTGTTAGTGTAGAGTTCTCAGCGGCAGCATTCGGCTCCGCCTTCTGTGTTTCCTCCAGCTTGACTGCGATTTGCAGCTGGTGAGGTAGTAGAACTATGGAGAAAGGGGGAGTGCTGGGCGGCGTAGGTGGGTAGACTATTAAGGTTTTTCTTTTTTTATTTTGTTTTATTTTTATTAATTTTTCATTAAGGATAAAAATATCAAAATGGTTAGTTTTTATATATTTATAAGTTGGTGGCTAGTTTTTTCATTTTTGTTATCTTAAGTAGCTATTTTCTACAATTACCACATGTTTAATAAAACCCCCTTAAATAGTACTTCCTCTGTCTCAGAGATATTGACCACTTTTATTATTTTATACCTCACATATTAATAAGAAATTGTTCAATATCACTGAGCCGGAGGAAGTAGTATTATTTAAAAAGTTATAATGGTAAAAACTAGTCATTTGGGATAACAAAAGAAAAAAAAATAGTCACCAACTTATAATCATATAAAAACTAGCCATTTTTATATATGATACCTAATATGCCCTTAATGAAAAATGCAATAAAATAATAAAATTAAAAACAAAAAGTAAACCTAATCTAATACTGCACTACCGCCGCCCCTCTCCTCTATCACTTTTTTTTTTTTTTTTTTTTTTCTTTCTCCTTCCCTGCAACTGCAAGTATATGCAACACAGCAACTGTTCAATTCTACTCTGCATTCCTCTGCCGTCGCAGCCTTCAGTTGCCGCCGCCGCCTTCAGTCGCCGTCACTATTGCCGTCAGGGGCGGATCGAAAACTTGTTAATGGAGTGGGCTGAAAAGTAAATTTTTCGACGCATTAAATTTCAACGTATATACCAAAATTAAATATTTTGATGTTCACATAAGTTGTCTTACGAGACTTTAATACATAAAATTCATCGATAACTAAGTCTATATTTATATATATTTAAATTTATGAAAGAGATTATATAACAATAAATAAGATTATTTCTCATTAATATATCGCACATAAAATTCTCACTTGAAAACAGGAAACAAGGTGTATGTCTTTGCTACAAAATAATAAATTAATTCCTTGATAAAAATGCACACACGAATTTGTAACTATTTTAAAGTGCGGAAATGCTTGTTAGTACACCCTCCGTCCCATTTAAATAGGTATGTTTTTTGAATATATGCAAAGTATAAAATAATAAAACAGACATATTCTAAATAAAGGCACAATAATCCCACTAAAAAATTAAAAATGGAAAAGGCCAAAAGTGCATATAGGCATGCGGCAATAGCGTTTCAATGTGATGCTGTGAAGTGTCAATTTGTTTTCTCAATAAAATTAATACTACCTCCATCTTTTCAAGTTGTTATATTTTTTCAGCAATTTTTCAAAAAAATTTTAGCGTCTTGATGATGAGTTTAAAAATAATTTTTTAAAGATTTTTAGATTATATTTTACTTTGGGCTTTTTAAATTTATTTTGGGCTGGGCTAAGTATGAATGTATGTATATATATAGGAGGTTATTTTGGGCTTGCACTGGGCTGAAGCCCAATGCAGCCCTAAGGTAAATACGCCCCTGGTTGCCATCTCTCCCCATCTCTATCTCTCTCTCTCCTACCCATTTTTGCTTCAATATTCCAAACGCATACAGATAGGATAACTCCCGCCGCCGCCACCGCATACAACCGCCGCTGCACTGTCCCCCTCCCCCCCACGAGCCGCCGCTCGCCGGATTCCTCCCACTTTCTTTTTCTCTCTCCGTTTCTCTCTCATCGGGATCGAACGAGATCTATTCGTGCCCGATCGTACTCGATCGAGCCTCAATATATCGAGCACGAATGGGTTTGAATGGGATCGATCGAGCCTCAATGTGTTGAACATGAATGGGCTCGATCGAGCCCTCCTCAAGATCAATTGAGCCTCAATGTGTTGGTCTCAAACGGGCTCGATTGATCCTCTATGTAGGGCTCGAATGGGCTCATTAAGGGTATTTTTGTCAAAATGGTTACTTTTTATATGTTTATAAGTTAGTGGCTAGTTTTTTCATTCACTATCCTAAATGGTTAGTTTACATTTTGCCCCATTTAAAAACTACCCATGACATTCTTCTTATCACGATTTTTATCAGTCCAAATTAATAAGTTTTGTTAATTTATTTACGATTTAAATAATTTGTGTTTTTGATTAAGTTATTATTATTATTATTATTATTATTATTATTATTATTATTATTGTTGTTGTTGTTGTTGTTGTTGTTGTTGTCATATTTTCCTGTAAATTTAAAATAATTAAATAATTATATGTTTACACATATTAAATACTTTTATTATTTATTTTTAACTATTACTACTAATTTGTATATCTAAACAATTCTACGCCTTTCCGTTTAATTTATTTATTAAATGTTACTAGTGTTGCGCCCGTGCGCTGCACGGAACATATGAATTATAAAGAATGATAAAATAAATAGAAAATTAAAATTATATATTTTCTCTCACATCATTATTGAACAACACAATACAATATATTATTGTTATTTTTCATAAAAAATTAATTTTTATAATATTGAAAACCTAAAATAATTATAAAAGAATATAAGTAAATATAATTTTAAAACATATGTTGTACTACATGTCTAATTTATATGAAACTGCTATTGATATTATGATACTTGAATTATTATATGTTTTGGTATTTTATTTAAATTCTTAATAGTTATCAAAATAATTCGTAATTATTATTTTCTTTATTAATTTGATAAATTTCTTTGAAAAAAATAATACATAAAAAAAAAAGCAATAAATCATCATCACAATAAATCTGTCGAGCAATAACTTTAAATCTAACTTAATATTATTTCACAAATTCAATTAATAATTAGTTTTATTTCTGACAATGTATTCAAATTTTTTATCGTCACAACAGAATGTTACGCAAATTATGTATAAAAAAATATAGGATTGGAAAAAAAATAACAACATATGGATATAGCAAAATAAAGTAATTAATATAATGATTTAATGCAAAAATAGAATATTAGCAAACCATAAAACACTATTATAATTTAAATACATTTATTACCAAATCCATTGGACAATTCATAATTCTTTGAAATAAATTACCTTCATAAAACTATTGAACAATTGGTGGTCACTTTTGGAGGAAAAATGTTATTCTTGTAATTTTTGCTAACAAATGTACTTTTATATATTGTATAGAAAAGATAGTGCGCAACATTTATGTGAATCCACATTCTTGCCTTCAAAAAAGTCTTTTTTTACTGATGCTCAATATTGTTTAATCAAATTCGGTTAATGCTTATGCTTAGGGCTGCAAACGAGCTGAACTACTCGTGAGCTATTCGGAGTTCGGCTCGATAAAAGTTCGTTCGAGATCGTTTAGTGAAGCTCGTCAATTAAACGAGTTGAGCTTGAGCACGAGAGTATTCGGCTCGTTAGCTCGTGAACGTGTTCGTTAACTGGATTTAGTATGAAAATATAAAATTATTAGTAAACTATGACTTATATTATATACTATGATTAGTACTAATTGTCTTATTAACTCTATTTGTTATAGAACATGATTAATATTATCTTATTAATGTGAATAAAATTATCTATTTTCAAAGAAATAATTAATATTTTAAATATAAATCCAAATTTAGAAAGTCTATTTTGGCTTGATTAGGGCTCGAATAAGCTCGTGAGACTCGAAGTATTTGGTAAACAAAGTTTGATACTCGACTCGATAATAAACGAGCCAAACCTGAGCACGGCGGTGTTCGGCTCGGCTCGGCTCGATTGCAGCCCTCAGCTTCAGTATAAAATATTGCTTTAATTCTCAATGCACTTTTATGTCGATTCTTTTTCCACGTGTTATTTATTTTATTTTTTTCGCAAACTCTGTTTTTTGTATGATTAGTCTTTTAGTAATTGAAGCATTAAGATGTCCGAATCTAGACAAATGTACTAATACTTGTCACGAAAAGTTAATATACCATTAAAAAATTACATTGATAATATCTTAAATAACTACACCTCATGGCATTCACTAATTGAAAACCATGATGTTGCAAGCCTCATTAAAACCACTTGGGAAAAGAGTGCCTACTTAGGGAATTGAAACTGCATCTACTCCTAAGAAAGTAAAACTGCACAGCAAAATCTGCTTAAATCTTCTCCTCCATCTTTCTGCTTTTCTTCTTGATTGGTGATCCATGCTCTTCAACCTGCACATCATACTTACATTGAAAATTAAGTAAGATATAAATTATGCACTTCATTTTATTTAACGTTTAATATTTTACCTTCACTATTTCAAGCTTGTTGACATCGAACTCGATTCGATTGCCCGTAAAAGTGTGAAAATTAAGTTAGTAATAATTTACAAAAGATTACAAAAATTGAAGAAGTGTCTTGAGTTTGTATACCTGATAGTCCGAGTATTTCTGAACACTGTATGCCCCTTTGAAAGCAATTTCTTCACCCTTTTCAATAATCTTTGTTCCTGCCTTGACTACAATCTTGAAAAGCACGTTTTTTTCCGTCGAGGCATTGAATTTCAGCAGGTAGTTCATCCAAATCACCTTGCTAATACGTATTAAAAATATTTATGTTAATATCAATACATAATATGAAATGTATGTCAATGAAATTTTTGTTTACCGAATTTAGATCAGATACCGATTTTCCAATAAGGGATAGACACTCTCTATCCCATAAATGAAATTTAGCTGACCCATCAGCATCTGCTACAACCAAAGTGAGCTGATACTTAAAAAACAATTTAATAATAAAATTTTTACTCATTTTAATTTCAGACGATGGTAGGCATATTTAAATTGTTATTTCGTAAATATAACCTTTTCCTCCCTTCAACATCTTTGCTGCCGCACTTTTCACATATAAATTTAGTAGAATCTGCCTTCAGTTTGGAGAAACATACAGTGCATGCCAGGTAAGCCCATACACCAATGGTGTCGACACCATATATTTCTGCATATACCCAATATGTTCCAACTTACCCAATATGTTCCAACTTGCATAGTATTTTTAAATTTATTGCTAAATGAGAACATCATATTTTCTACATAAATGAAGATAACTGCATATAATTTAGATCGAAGTTATACCTTTCCTTCGTTTTGAATTTCAGCTATTGTTTTCATGTCTATGTCCGGATCTTCATCATTTGAGCAATGCAAAGTTTTAGGTATGTCCAGACTTCATCATTTAAGTGATATATAAATAAAATTGATAGAATAAAACTGTTAAGTTGAATAATTCATGTGGATATATTTTTTATAATTACTTTTTAATGATATTGAATTTGATTGATTTGAATTATTTAAGTCGATATATTTTTATTAAATTTTATTGAATGATATTGATTTTTTTTTTTATAATTACTTTTCTATGTTATTCAATTTAAATTTGGGCTAAGAGAAAATTTTGGGCTTGGCCTGAAATAGAAAATCAGACTATACAATTTGGGCGGCCACAAAAAATCGTGTTCACACTTACGTGTCTAATTTGCCATGTATGTTACTTAATTACAAAGTGGCCACCGCCAAATTGATTGCTTTTGATTGCAATTGATTTCCAATTGAATTGTTGATTTCAACTTTTAATACTCCCTCAATTTCGTGCAAAAGACTTTATTTTTCTTTTGATAATTCTGGCACGTTTTTCACTCTTTTTATAATGGTTTTTAAATTGGATTTTTGAAGAATTTTTTTTTTAATTTTTTTCAAAAAATCCATAATTCTTTAAAAATTCATTTTAAAAACCATCATCAAGATGCGTGGAAAACGTATCAGAATTGCCAAAAAGAAATAAAGCATTTTATAAGAAATTGAGGGAGTATATAGTAGATAGTAGATCTAATTAGGATTACTTTAATACCCTTATATAGTTTAAAACTGCCGAAAATAATAATCAAATCTTAACTGTTGATCTATCAAAATTGATGGTGGATATTGGTTTTTCGTTCTCACAAACTCAAGCGGTTCTCATATGAACCAATTTCTATTCATGTAAATGTAGAATTTATTAATTAGGGTGAAAGACCGTCCATACTAATTATGAGGAAAAAAGAAGAGTATAACACATTAACACATGAGACTTTTCTGAGATAATTTATAACAATTATCAGTCCGTTCCAATTATTTGGGTATGGGGGCTACAAACATTACATTTTTTTAATTGAGATTTGGGTACAACAAGGCATGAGACCTAAATGATTGAAAAGTTTGAACCACCTTTTATGAAACATAAAAACGAAAGAAAAATAATTTAGCACTTTAATTTTAGGTCCCAATTCAACTTACGATAATGTCATATATATTTAATCAGTCTACTCGATAATGTGGCTATAGCTCACTTTTTCAGTAAGAAAATATATTACTTTATTATGTTATTAGTTAAATATTACTGTTATTTTCTTAAGCATCCGTTCTTGTTGTATATGTAACGTTATCGGTGGCCAGAAAATCATGCCCATCTCCATGATGAATTTTGTTTAATTAATAGTGATAAATTAATTGAATTCCCATTCTCATTTTAAATACTTAAAATAACTTTACCTCTAATTTTAGATTTACCCTCAAATGGTATCATTTATAAAAAAGAATATAGAATACATGCCAAAATTAATGTTACTATGTATCAGTTCTCTAGTACAAAAGACCCCACAATTTGGCTAGATGATTTATTCCGTTAAATATAGGTTTAAATATTGTGATAATAGGCTAAAATAGCCACGTAGGTTATTAAAGAGTAAATTCCTAGCCACGAACTTAAAAATGTGTAAATTATAATCATTTTCAATATGTTGAGAAAAAAAAAAAAAAAAAAAACCCTACCCCTAACCCACCTCGTCGCCCACCCTCTCTTCTCCCGCCCACCCTCTCTTCTCCCCTTCTCTCTCTTCTCCACCTTCTTTCCCTACGCTGCTATTGTTTCTTCTCCTTTTTTTTTCTTCCTTCTCATTTCTCTTGTCCACCCCCTGCACCCCATCCCCACTTCTCTTCCCCCCCTCTCTCTCTCTCTATCGATTTTTTTTCTTTCTTTCATGCACGTTGTTGCTTCTTTCTCTCTCAATATCTATCTCTCTTTTTCCTTCTTTTTTCCATACTGCAATGGCAGATAATCAATTCGATTCTATCACCATCGTTGGAGGAAAGTCGCCTAACAAATCCAACAGCCATTGTTGACACCCAGTAGTGCCGTCACCACCATTGCTGCAATTCAAGCTTGAATGGGCTCGAATGACCTCGATCGAGCTTTCCGGGCTCAAATGTCTCGATCGAGCATCGTCCGCTTGTCGGGTTTGAATGGGCCTCGATTGGCTCGATTAAGCCCTCTAAGCTCAATTGGCTCAATCGACCCATTCAAGCCGATCGACCCATTTGAGCCAATCAAGCCTCTGCTTGTCGGGTCCGAATTGGGCTCGATTGGCTCAATCGAGCCTTCTGAGCTCAATTTATGTCCAATCAAACCGAAAGTGGCTAAAATTTATAAATTTATAGCTAGTATTTAATGATCTTTTACTAAGATAAATGACTATTTTACATTTCGTTCCACTTTTCACAACTTATTAATTATTGCACTGAAAAGAAAGAAAGAAGAAAAGATAATCTTTAAAGATCTACGGAGGACAAGTCAAGTTATACTATACATTATTAATTGATTTTGTCCGTTCCTTATATATTACTTCCTCTGATTCAAGATTGGTGACCCCTTTCTTTTCCTTCTTTTCGGCAAGCATTTCAACGCTTCTCGATGATGAGTTTCAAAATAATTTTTTGAAGTATTGTTTCTTTTACAGTATACCATAACACTCGTAGTATCCCGTAAAAGAAACAATATTTTAAAAATTTATTTTGAAACTCATCATCGAAGAGCATGGAAATGCTTGCCGAAAAGAAGGAAAAGAAAGGGGTCACCAATCTTGAATCAGAGGAAGTATAACATTTCAAAGATACACGTAGCCGTCAAAATAGTTAATCATCTTCCTCACCAAAAATAACAAAGCAAACGCACGAACCAAGAACAATATTCTCACACTAGAAACGATTAATTAATTAATTAAATAGATCAAATCCAGGTAGAATAATGGAGACCAAGAAGGAAATTAAAACAAAGTTCCATAAAATAAAATCTAAATCGAGTGGTAGAAACTGTTTGAGGGTATTGGAATCTCTTTCTTTTTAAGATTGTCAGCATCAATTCCTTTCATTTTTGTTCTTTATATTGATTTAAATTCAAATATACAGCTTGAAAGTCATGGGCACATATTGTCAAGGATGTATTGTCTAGTATATATGTAGTAAAATTTATCAATCCATTTCAAGCGTCAATACACGACCACAACCACGCCACTAATTGTGTTATTGTGTAATATGCACTTTTCCGTGTATTATGGAACCATGAAGTTGTATTTTGCGTCAAATGAATACTCGTATTAGATTTGAAAAACAGAATAGCGGAGGCATGCTCAGAGAAGACCTCCCACAGACTGCAGCACCGAAATAAAAACGAAAACCAGAGAAAAGAACTGAAATTAAAACGGATTAAGAACACCAAAACTAAAAATTTCTAAACTTATATATGATATATAACTTGTAGATACTTGGACTCTACATATAAATTGGATGACCCTCCCCCCTTATAAGACCTTTTAAGGGGTGAAATGGCCCAATTTTAATAAGGAATCAGAGTCAGACAAAAAACGATGATAGGTTGGGGGCGTGTTAGAGTCACTCATTAGTCCCACATCGACTTTAAAAAAGACTTGAACTCTACATATAGATTGGATGACCTTCCCCCTTACAAGCCTTTTAAGGGGTGAAATAACTCAATTCTAATATAGATGACTCGTATATAATTAGTCATCTACAGTATTCTTAAATTGCAATATTCTTTTCCATTTATTTTCATATCAAAAAGAGAATGTGTTATAACTAAAAATAGCTTTATTTTGTAATAAGGCTATTTTTAACCAAATAAAATTCAATTTTTTCTAAATACATCAACTTTAATATTTGTTCAATTTTGGCACAAATATGATTTTCGCCAAAATTGATTTTGATGTAACGTGTATGTGACATTATAAATTTCACCTGACAATCCACACGTTAAATTAAACATCATATCGTTTAAAAAAAATGTTGGAAAACATGTTGTGAATTGTCTTAAACACATGAATAGTCTGAAACCAATTTGAACAAAAAAATCAAATCTATACCCTATTATAAAAGTGTCTTGTTTTACAAAATTTGGATTACCTATTATATCCTTATTATATATTTAATACTAAGGGCAATATTGTAATATAACATTATAAATAATTATTAGTATCTTAAGTACTTAAATAGGAGTAAAACTCTATCCGTATTATGATAGAATATTATTTAATCCTAAGATGTGAGAAAAAAAATTACTTGAGGCACTAGGACGGGTATTGACGATCAACATTCTTGAGGTTAATTATAATAAAATATAACGATTTATTATCAAATCCATGCACGTAATATATAGAGTAAATTTTATATACCTATTTACAAAGAGTCTTTTTGTTTTAACAAGTTTTAGTTTATCTAATTTGTCTTTATTATATATGTTCACACTTAAAAATTGTATACTTTAATACTCCATCAAATAATAACCAATTCAATTATTATTTTTAAAATATAATCATATTAATAGTGTAGTCATGCATATTATAATTCTCATAACAAAAAAAATTAAATTCTTGATAATAAATAAACTGTCATTTGTACGTTTGGACGTAATAGTTTACTCTCTCCGTTTTTTTTTTTCAAGTGTCATATTTAGTTTTTATTTTTGTTTCCTTTTAAATATCTCATTTCAGAATTTGATAATAAAATAGCTAATTTTTTCTCATTTTACGCTTATAATTAATGTTATATATAAGTTGGTGCTCATAAAAAGAGAATAATAAATGAGGTTACAAAATAAATTTACACACTTCTTTGGTATGTGTACAACCTTGGGACCATGAATTTTTATTAATCTAGAGAGATATTAATATATCAATAAATTAATATTTTATTAATTAAAAGATAGACTTTTTAAATTCAATAAATTTAGTACATATGTATTGAAAATAAATGAATTCATATATGTTTCAATGATTATATTCATGCATCAACTAATTCTTTATAACTAATTAAATATATTCATGTACAATATCAACTCACTGTATATAATTAACTACAATTTTCATGGACGCATGTTACAATTCATTAGAATTACTTAAATATATATACTTACATTAATTTGTTGCACTTAAATAACTATTATAGCCAATTAAATATATTCATGTATGATGAACGAAACACATACTATATAAATCTCATATGGAAATAAAATAATTCGTAACACCCAGCCATGTCTTCTTATCTAGAAGGCATCGCAAAATCATTCATGAATAATCACACGTAAAGCATTATATGAGTATAAGAGAGATCATCTCACATGCACTCAAAAGATTTACAAGAGTGGGTTGATGAAATCCAATGAGATTAAATTTTTAAGAAAATCAAGTAACAATAGATTCATATTTTAGCAAATTACCATAATATTTGTAATTGTAATATTTATGAATTATTAATTAGAGTTTTAATGTAAACTAATATTTATAAAGGGATTTTTCAAAAAAAAATATTATCTTATTGATGATTTTTTACAAATGTCCAAGTCGGGACTATAATTTGATGAGGAAGACACTTGTTAAATAATGAAGGAAATAACTATTTCAACGTTTGGACATAATGGGTTAGGTATTTCAGTGATTTTGGACTTATTGCCACAAAAATTAAAGGACCTGACAATGTAATTTTTAAATAAATATGGCCTCTACAAATATGTATATATAGCTTATAAAAATATAGTTGAACACAAAATAAAATGATTGTTAAATTAAAGCCATCAAAACTTTTTTCTCTTGCCACTATTAATTTTATTTTTTTGATATTAATTTGATAATAAATATCCATCTTATCATATTCTCAGTAAAAAGATATATTGGAATTTAAATTCTATTTTCCCTTATATTTCTTATTTGAATTTCAAATACAATTTTTCTTTTCCTTGGCTATGTCTTCAATTTAAGGGCAATGATGTAGTATGCTATAACTATAAGGTCTTTAAAAATTATTAGTGTTACATTTTAATAGTATTATATTTCCAACAAAATTCGCATCCACACTAATTTATATTCATCTATGAGTAAAAATAAAATAAAATTTAATCTTTTGAATAATTATCTATATTGTGTCTCGAAATTTTGATTATATAAGTTCTTTTTCCTTCGAAAATGTTTGCTAACTAAGACCATAAAAATACAAATATATTAACATTATTCCAATATTCTAAGCTAAACAACCTTGATAAATATGATGAAGACATAAGATAAAAAGAAATTGGAAAATAAAAAGTGAATCTTAAATTTCAATTTCATATTAGTAAAATGGTACTCCATCAGTCCTCTAAGAGTGTGACATTTTAACCATTTTGGTTTGTTCACTAAGAGTGTGAGAAGTATATTTATAGTTAAAAAATTATGGCATACAATAAATAGTATCTTCGAGGAATGAGTGAGTTATTTATAATTTATCATATTCTTATTTATTCAATAGATTATTCTATATTTTAAAATATTTAAAATATTTATATTTTAATATATATAATCATTTTTATTTCATACTCATACATATCTCTATATATAGTCATATATCACTAGGAAGACATAACTAAGATGATATAATTTATGATATAGAATATGGCCGCAGGAATAATTAAAGTTCAGTAAAATCATAGAATTATTAGTTATCTGAAAATATATATAATAGATATTTTCAAATTCTCATATTAAATTTATTAGAAATTAGATTTTGTGTCTTTTTCCATGCGATAAATTTGAAACTAAGAATTACATCCGATTCAATTATAATACTTAATAAAGTTAGATGACATGTTAGATTTTGAACCCTAATCCTATTTTGCATTACAGCTCAAGTAGTAGAGACGATGGATAATATATTTTGTCTATTAAGGCTCATTTTTTGTCTACTTTTCACATTTACTTGCCGAAATTGTTGAGGTTAATATAATAATATTTTTTAAAAAAATTGTACACATTATATTACTACAATTTAAAATAAATTACTCATATACAATATAGACTATACGTGCAACGCACGTAATCACTAATAAAGTACATCAATATATAAAAATAACAGTAAATTATGCATTCGAAAGTAAATTTTTCGAAATAAAATATTTTTCATCATTACTATATATAGTCCTTTGGGAGTTTCTTTCTTCACTCTTTTTTTAAGCAATTAAACTTCTAAATATCAACAACATCATCATTTTTTCATCATATATGTGTATCCATGAACCATTATGGAAATATTGAGTTTAATGATAAATTTAATATTTTCTTCTCATATTAAAAAGTGAATCAACGTGCAACGCACGTTATCCCTGCTAGTATGTAATAAAATTGAACAAAAATCAAAATTAGAGTATTTTTCTAAACTTTTGAAAGATTATATTAAAAATGAAAATTCAGTTTCATAAAAGTACTAATTACTAACCTTTCTTACGAAAATGATTATTTTATGGTTTGCATCTTTAGAATTTCTAATATAATTTTCAATCACCAGAGAAAAAATACTACAAATAGCGAAGACAAAGTACCAACTAGTATTTATTTCCAAAACAAATAAACCTATTAAAATTCTAATTAAAGCATAGTACGTCTTCTAACAATTTATCATGTATCAATAAGAGGCATGAGTAAGGCTGCCCACAACGCGCCGGAGTGAGCGCTCTTCCGCCGAGGCCGAACTCGCGAGCGCTCACCCGCGCGCGTTGTGGCAAGGGAGATCGGTCAGCGGGTGTGCGCTCCTCCGCAATGAGATCGGTCGATGCTTGCTGACGTCAGCAAGCCAATTTTTATTTTTATTTTTTTTATCACCGAAAATCGGCAAAAAATTAAAAAAAAAATAAAAAAATCGAAAGAGATGTTGGGGTAGCCGTTGGCTCCCAACGGCTACACCCAATTCATCCCTATAAATTGATGCTCAACATTGTAATTTTTCACCACATTTTCTTCTCTAATTTCTTGTTTTCTTGCTTTAATTTCTTCTCCAATTTCTTATGTTCTTGCTTCAATTTTCTCCTAAAAAAATATCGGATCCAATGGAGAACGAGTTCAACACGTGGTACGGAAATTATGCTGACAACTACGGAGCACCGGCGCCGACGCCCCCACCTATCTTGAAGGAAGCTCCCACTCCGCCGCCGGTCCTCGGTTTCGGCGCCTACGCCACGGCTCCTCCTTTATTTGAGGGCTACTCTTCCGGATCGTATCGACCATCTCCGCCGGATCCTCATCCTTTTGCAACGCAAGGCTTGGAGACGATGAACCTATCAGCCTCCTTCGAAAGCGTTTCCAACGTCCCCGCTCCTTCACCGTCGAAAGGAAAAGGGAGAGCGAAAGCGATGGCGAAGGCGAAATCAAAGGCCACTCAAGATGATTCCGAAGCCGCCATTCCTACCAATAGGGCACCGGTTGCCTACTCTCCGGAAAAAACGGCTGTCATCGCGTTTTGTTGGTGCGCCGTGTCTCAAGATCCGAGGAAGGGTGTCAACCAAAGCGGCCTCCAATTTTGGAAGCGCATCAAAATCATGTACAACACGCAGAAGAAGCCGGACAACGCCATCGATCGGGACGCCATGCAGCTGAGGTCTCATTTTTCACGAGCTCAAACGAAGGTGACACAATTCAACGGGTTCTACCTTCAATGCAAGGAGCAATGGCCAAGCGGTTCGAGCAACGACGACATCTACGACGTTGCCGCCAAGATGTACTACAAGAAGAACAACAAGCAGCACTTCTTTCTGAAGTATGCTTGGAAGATCTTGCATGAGCTTCCCAAATATCAAGGCGTCGGCTCTGATAAGCGCCAAAAAGGGCTTGACGGATCGTCCAACTCTTCTAGATCGGAGGATGATTCCCCCTTCTTCAGCCGTGAAAGGCCAATTGGGAGGACTGCAGCGAAAGGAAAGGGGAAGGCTACTGGAAATGCTCCAAGTGCTCCTCTACCAAACCTTCCGGATGATAAAATCGTCAATCTTCTCGACGCCACTGCGGAAGCAAATCGAGATTTCTCGGAGTGGGCAAAGAAAAGACAAGCGTATGAAAAAACCAAATCACTCAAGACGTATCTGAAGCTGAAGGAGAAGGATACGAGCAATATGTCGCCTGCGGATTTGGAGGAACATTTTCGCATATTGGAGATGTTGCGAAAAATAAATGATATTTAGATGTTTTTTATTAGTTTTTATTAGTTGTTTTTTTAATATTGTATTGTCGACTACTATTTGAATTTAATAAAATAAAACTTATTGAATTTCGTTGATTTTATTAATAAGTTTAATAAATTTAATTAGCAAAAGCATAAAAAAAATTAAAAATAATAATAATAATAATAATAAAATATTAGGAGAGATTCCGGAGAGATCACGTGCATTGGGGATCTCTCCGG
The DNA here is from genome assembly GCA_001642375.2 of Mentha longifolia. Taxonomy (NCBI): domain Eukaryota; kingdom Viridiplantae; phylum Streptophyta; class Magnoliopsida; order Lamiales; family Lamiaceae; genus Mentha; species Mentha longifolia. The sequence continues at coordinate 26,398,678 of CM038110.1, read as the reverse complement.
GTGTGCTCTCTCCCACCGGAAAAGTATGAGAGATCACCAAAATTGGTGATCAATATTGTGACTAGCCTAATGCTCCCATACCCACGGTGGGCATACTTAGTATGTCCACGGCTGAAGTGACGACATTATATTTAAGGAAAATTATAATTAATATACCTTATAAAAATAAATTTTATCATAAAAAACTAAACCCTACTAAAAAAAAGTGAACCCTAAAAGAAAAAAATCATTGACGTGGGACTGCCATGTCAGCAGTGAGCACATTAAGTGTGTCCACCATGGATAGAGGATCATTTATATAAGAGGCATAGAGCAGTAATAAGTAATATTTCCTCTGTCTCAGAGATATTGACCTCTTTCATTATTTTATACCTCATATATTAATAAGAAATAACTCAATATCTCTGAGACGGAGGAAGTAACAGAGTGGATTATTTCTCAAAATCTGAAACTTTAAATTAACGAAGTGAGTGAGCTGAGGGTCCTCCATAAATAATGGTCCTAGTTTGTGACATGACAATACTCACACTTAAACGTCTGATTATCAATAACATAATAATTAATTTACCCTCGGTATAAATCAACGGATAATATATTATATTACAAAACTACTACTCCTTCTGTTTACTCTCATTTGACAACTTTGTATATTTTATATTTCACTATTGAATATAAAATGTGTAAAATGAAGGTAAACGGAGGGAGTAGTAGTTATCAAACACTATTTCTTTTATTTAAAATTGATTGATAAATTGTTCTTCATGGAAGAAAATAAGACATTTGAATCAAATCTATTGCTCCTTTAATTTCTTTTGATGTAAAAAGGGAAAGGAAAAAAAAAACACATCAAATAAAATTTAAATTAATTTCTTCAAATATCCCCAAAGTTCTAAAAATCTCCGCCTATATTCGCCTAGTCGTCTAGGCGCCAGGCGGCACGCTAGTTATCTATACTTATATCAGCTAGACTATTTTATACATGATTAAATTATGAATGATATATGTTGCTATGGTTTGCACATGATAACATGATATAAAAATAGTAAAAATAAATTTATGGTTCTAATTCGCCTAGATCCTGTCTAGCCGTCTAGGCATAAGCCCCCCTCCACCAACTAGCGTCGAACAAATTTTAGAACATTGAATATCCCCCGCTATTATAAGAATATTATCATTATGATTCTGATCCATATTCTATAATCTATAGCGTATAAAATAATAGCATTTCATGTTATAATATAATAATAACCGATAGTATATTTACATTTAAAAATTTCACGAGAAAACTACTTCACAGATTTTTCAAAGTCCTTAAAAAATCGCATCCACAAATTCACAAAGATTGTTGCTGTTGCTCATAATAAATTAACAAATAATATCATAGATATACATAATTTAATCAATACAAAGACATAAAAACAAATTTTGCAGAGCCCCCTCCAACATAAATTGTGGTAGAAATCCATCTCTCCCTCTCTCTCTCTCTAGACCAAAAAAAATAAAAATACAGCGCCAACCAAGAATAAGGCCAGTACATTTACAGCACTAAGCTGTCATTAGCTAAACACTTTTTTTCCCCAAAATTTTCTGAATTTCGTTCTTGATTTCTTAGCGGAAGAAGTTAACATTCATAACAAGTAGGAAAAAAAAAGGAGTGATAAATAAAATTGATATATAGAGCGCGGGATTGATGCTGGCGGCGTCGCCATTGAAGAGCGTGAAGAATGAGAGAGAAAGAGAGGTGTCAATGGAAGAAGAGAGAATTTGGAGACGAGAATTTGCTGGACGCCATTGATTTCGACGACCTCCTCCTCGGCGATGTGCTGCCTCATTTGGACGCCATTGATCATCCATTCTTTTCTGAATTTTCAGCTTCTGAATCTGAGACTAAATTAGAGACCGAAAATAATTCACCAAACAACGAAGAAAATGGAGCAGATTCACTTCCCGACCCGGTTCAGGAACCCGAATCCGAACCCGTTGAGAAAAAGGAAGGTGACACCAGTAAAAAATCGCCGGTGCACAGTAAAAGTCAGCCGGGAAAGAAGAAAGCTAAGGTAAAAATAAAATATAGCTGGCTAGGGTTAATTTTTCTTTTGTAGAGATTCTGTACGACGGTTTGGTAATAAGTTTTCATTTCTCTTTCTCTCTCTAGGTGGATTGGACGCCGGAATTGCACCGGCGGTTCGTGCAGGCGGTGGAGGAGTTAGGAATTGATAAGGCGGTGCCGTCGAGAATTCTGGAAATTATGGGAATTAATTGCCTCACGCGCCATAACATCGCTAGCCATCTTCAAGTAAGATCAATTCAATTCACCCTCATTAATTCTTTTTATTTTATTTTTATTTATGTCATTGCATTTAATGACCACCTCGTTTAAATTAAAGCTTATATTACTATTGTAGAACGTTGAAAATTTTCTAAGATTGATTTTACTAACAATCGAAAAAAACCCTACAAATGCGTTTACTTAAATCAAATAGTATAAAACTAATTTCCATGATTTTCTCAGATTGATTTCCCTCCTCTTTTGCTTACAAGTCAAAATATTTAGGAATCGGCTTTTTTTTTTTTTTACTTTCTATGAGTATTGATGTAATATCGAAAGGTACAATGCTTTAGTGATCTGCACGAGTAGTCCAAAACCAGCGTCAGAACTTTGGTCACTTTCTTTATCTATCTTTATTTTTCCATGTGAACGCTTTCTATTTCAGTGCGTGCTTGATTTATCTCGTATGTTGCTTCATTAAGATCGTTGTGTGATAAATTAACACTAATGTTACCCTAATCATATACTCATCTGTCTCATCCTAAGTGATCCTTTTTTTATTCATTAGCAGAGATTACGTACGTTACATGTAGATAAGTTTTTTTTATTAATTTTAAAAAATATATTAAAAATAATATAATTTTTTTTGTTATATATCACTATTTATATTATACTTATTATTTATTATTGTGAGTTTTATGATATAGCACGTAAAAAGCAATAGATTAGGAGATGAATAATGTTCTTGGAAACTTGAGAAGATAAATATGAACGGAAAAGTAGATTAATTGTAATTGAAGTAGGAGAAGTTTATATAAATTTAATTAAATAATAAAATTACATTCAAAATTACTTTGTTATCCTTAAAATAGATTAAGAATATAGGGTATATTAGGCGAAACAAAAGTTGTAAGAATTAATTCTTTTATAATAAAATACTAACAGATATGTGAGGTATGTTTTAATAAAAGATATCACTTAAAGTGAGACAGATAGAGTACTATGTAATTAATGCACTCGGGCCCATGAGTTGGAAGCTCATTACGCAATGGTAATATAATGGGTCTGATAGTATATTTAACATTTTTCTGCACTCTAAAATGGTTAAGACAAGTTGTTAGAAAGTTCATTGAACTCATACTTATACTGTATTATTGACACCCTATGTGTAATGTCACAATATATATGTTATTTATATGAATAAAGTTAGATGTGAAATAAATAAAATGATTAGGCATTAATTAGAATATTCATAATTCTACAACAAATTTAGAGTCTTTGTTGAAATTATAGTAAAGTTGAAAGCAAGACAGAGATATGAAGTGTCTGGTAGCCCATCGTTTCTGTAGTTTACTTTTTTTGGTTGATTTGTCTCTGAGTGGGAAAAGCTTTATATTTGAGTACTTTTTTTTCTAATATGCTAGTACTAATAATTGGATAGCGCTCATAGATTCGAAAAAGTGGATTTCTTGGTGGTTTTGTGCACACCCCTTGTATTTATAAATCATTGCATCCCAAGTACGGTAAAATTTATCAAATCAAGAACAATAACTTGGAATTGTATTAGATGGCTCACTTTGAAATATTATGATACTCTATCCGTCTCGTCACTTGGAATAGCATGCACTATTTTTCCAACACTATTTTTCCAACACGTGCTTTAATACTCCCTCTGTCCCTCTTCAATTGTTCAGTTTGACTTATTGACTTTTTGGCACACATTTCCACCGAGCCGGGAAACGAGTTATAAAATATAATTTTGAAGTATTGTTTCTTTTACGGGATACTATGAGTGTCATAGTATCCCGTAAAAGAAACAATACTTCAAAATTATATTTTATAACTCGTTTCCCGGCTCGGTGGAAATGCGTGCCAAAAAGTCAATAAGTCAAACTGGACAATTGAAGGGGGACGGAGGGAGTAAATGATAGGTGAGTGGTGTTAATGGAAAGGGGGACCCACATGAATGTGAGTGTAGTAGTGTGTAAAAATAGAATGTGCATACTCTGTTGAGACGGACCGAAAAGAGATAATGCATATTCAGGCGAGACGTAGGGAGTATTATTTATAAAAATAAAAAAATAAAAAAAAATTATGGACTCTAATCTAAACGTTTAAGAAAAAGAAACCTAAAATATTGGCTTTGTAAATCCACTTGTGGTATTGCCAAATCATCATTTAACACGTTAATGGTACTCAATGTCGGTAAGGTAAAAGTTCTCCCTCGTTTTATTATTTTAATATCATTTACTATAGAAGAATGCCATGATGGCACGAATTAATGTTATTGTAATAAAATGAATGTGTACACGTTATTTAGTACAGTAAGTATGAGTATGTAGCTAACTTAATTAAATTGATTTTGCAGAAATACCGGTCTCACCGGAAACATGTGCTAGCGCGAGAAGCAGAGACGGCGAGCTGGAACCGGCGGCGTCAGATCTATGGAGCTGCGGCGGCGCAAGCAGCGGTGAATCATTGGATTCCACCTACTTTGGGCTTTCCTCCGGCGACACCTATGCCCCATTTTAGACCCTTACATGTATGGGGTCATCCATCCGTCGACCAATCAGTGATGTACACGTGGCCTAAACACGCTCCGCCGCCACCTCCACCTCATACTTGGCCGGCGCCACCGCTCGCCGACCCTTCCTTTTGGCATCCCAACCACCAATATGTGAGCCTTTTACACAACAGTACCACAATCAGCATCCCTGAACCTATAATCTCCAAACTAATATAAACATATATGCATTCTGTATCTATATAGGTTCCGCCGCCGGGAACTCTATTTTTTCCCCCGCCGCATGCGCAGGTTCAGCCGACGGTGATTACCTCTCTTTCTCTCCCTCCCTCTACTTCGATTTTCTGATATCCAAGTCATTGCGCTTGTGCACTTTAATTCTTGCATGCTTGTTAAATTAATTTTAATTTTACCCTGCAGAGATTTCCTCGGCCGGCGGCCACCGCCATACCGGCAGTAGCACAAAAACTGCCGCAACCGCCTTCCGATGTTCATCCGGTGAGCTTTCTCTTTCCTTTCTTCTTCATAAATGGCGGAAGACTCGACCTCGACACCTTTAGTTGTTTTTAAGACATTAACCCTATTAACCCTACTACCGCCAGTTCAAAACACATAAAAGTTTTTGCGTTTTTCATGGTTACATGATCTACTAATTCTAGTAGAACTGCATATGTTTTTCTAAGACATGTATACGAATCGTGTATTGTTGTACAGTCGAAGGAGAGCCTAGATGCAGCCATCGGAGATGTTTTAAAGAAGCCGTGGCTCCCGCTGCCTCTCGGACTAAAGCCGCCGTCCATGGACGTCGTGATGGTTGAACTACGACGCCAAGGCGTATCCAAAGTACCTCCGACTTAATCAACCTGCTTCACACTTCTCTTTCCAATAACACGTGGTCATCATCCGTCGTCGATGCAATAATAGCGGAGATTTTCATGCAAGAATGAACACTGCATGTGTCGAAGTTAGCTCGTCTCATTAGGAGGAGAATTTGCCAATTTTTATATTAAGATTCTTGTATTGGTCGTGACAAATTAAGTGTGCTTGCTTTTTTGGCACAACAAGCGAGTTTACACACTTATTCACTACCAGCAGAAGAAATAGTAGAGAATTGGAATAATATCTAATGAAAATGAGCTAACAACACTCGTTTGCATTTTAGCAAAGACATGAGATCTCTGATCGACTACTCTATTTTTCGTTATAGAAAAAGAAAGAAAGATAGTTTGCGGCTTGTGTCTTCACATATTGTTAATTAATTGTGTTAAAATTAATTACTCTTTCCGGTCCCTTGAAGTTGATACGTTTCGTTTCGGCATGAAAATTAAGGTTTTAAGTGGGTTTGGTAATTGAGGAGTGTATTGAATTAGGATTATAATTTACTACTTCCATCTCCTTACATTAAGGCTTATTTGACTTGCACATAAACCAATGAATGGAAGGATATGTGACTATAATCAATTCTAAGGAGAGATGGTTAATTGTAACCAAATACTACCTTCATCTCGTTGACTTAGTCCCATTTGCTATTTTAGTCCGTCTCAACTAATAGTCTCATTTCCTAATAAGGAAATAAATTAGTATCACTTCAGCCCATCCCATCATTGTTAATTAGGCCCTAAATTTAAGTTGACCCTATTATGCCCAAAATTAAACTAAACCCAATTACACCTAAACCCTAAAATGAGATGGGTCATTCCACTTTTGTCCAGAATCATCCATTCTATCTCTCTCTCTAACCAAACCGATCCTCTTTCTCTCTATCCTCTGCAATTCTCATCTCGCTTTATCATCTCGATTCACTCTCCGGAAAATACCAATCACTAAAATCTCCGGCAATACCAATCACTCTCCCCTTTCCTTCTCCGATAATGAATGATTTTGGGCCTATCTACCACGGCCGGTGGGGGGCGAAGCTGGCGGTGGATGACGACTTGTCTCCAGAAAACCCTAGATCTGACCCGCCGCCGCCTTCCCCCGGCCGAAAATCCCCAGAAATTCCGAATAACACCCCTAAATCTATTCGCCAAAACCTTAGAAAGAACAGATCTCGTCGTCGCAACCCTAAACCCATCCCTCCCCGACCATACCTTGTGATTCGCCGGCCGACGGGGGCAAAGATAGCGGAGGAAGCAGATCTGAGCCCAGAAAATCCTAGATCTATCCAGACGCCGCCTCCGTTACCGCTGGCGTTACCCCTTCCCGCTGGCGACACTCGAGACCGATCAGACCCAAAATTGTTCCGACGCCTCCCGCGTTACGAACACCGCCTGCGCAAGCTCCCAGATTGGATGCATGAGGACTCGGGCGCCAGAGTTATTGCCGCAGGGAGGGTGGTGGCGGCGCCGGCGCCGGCGGAAGACAGTTCCGGTTCAAAACTCTTCCCTTCACTGTTGTTCCTGTTGAGAGGCTTTGAATCCTTCAATTCGGTGAAATCTACCTCTGTTTACTGCTTTCCCTCTATCTTTCCAGTTCTTAGTTTTATTATTTTGATGATTGGGATGAACGAATCCTGCTATAGTTTGTGTGATTTAGCTGAATGTTGGTACTGTGTGATGATGATCTCTTTTGGGATGATGATGATCTTTTTATGTGATTCTGATATAAAATGTGGACTGGTATTGAATTGTTTGATCTCTGAATCTGTTTAATCTTCATGCTCTGTTTAATCTTCCGCTACAGTGTTATATGAACAGTAACTGCGAACTCTAATTTTTTGGGATTAAATCTGTTAAACCTCCCCTTATCTTCTTTCCTTGGTTCTAGTGCCATATTGAAATGGGACTACCTTAGTGAGATGGAGGTAGTATGTTTTATCATTTTAGGAAATAGCTCTAATATAATAGGACGGACCAAAATGGAAATAAACTCTAATATAATGAGATGGAGGTAGTATATATTATTTATATTTAAATAAAAAAATACGAAAATTTTAAATAATTTTATTTTTCATTTTCGATTTAAAATTAATTAATTTTTTTTCGTTAATTTTTTTTTGGGTTATTATTCTTGCAATCTCCGGTGCTTTCTGTAACTCTTAAATGAATTTGTGAAGAATCTAAAAAACAAGGTGAATATCTAAAATTAAAATTGCACTAGTGAAAAGAGGAATGAAAAGCAACTCATTAACAAAGCATAAAACTTGCAACTAGTCCTTCCATTAAAATAAAACCTGCAACTCATTGTCAAAAAAGGCGCCTAACCAAAAATTTTAAGTCATGAATTACACCAAAACAAAACATTCAAAATTCTCCCCAAAAAGAACAAGTACATAAAGCTACTAGATCCACCCTATAAATAGAACTCCAATTCAGTTTTCACTTTCTATTTAATTTATGCACTACAAGTCTAGAGTAGAAACAAAAAGCAGCAACACCATGGGCAAGCACAAGTAACTATCCACAGCTGAGAGAAACAAGATTGTTCAATTTATGCTACAGAGTTGCAAAAATGGTAAACCGGCTAGAGGGTGGCGTTCAATGAAGCTGCATCCAAATTCTTCATCACAAGAGGTACAGCTTCTCGATACTGGAAATCTGCAAAATCACAGATGGAGAGGAATGAGGTGATTCACTCAATTTCTAGTAAGAAAACAAAACAAGTAAGAATTCTTAGGCCTATTGATTATCCAAAGTTTAAAGCAATACCTAAGAATGAGAGGAGCTCTCAAAGGAAGATTGTTGTGAGAATGGGAGTGAGCAAAACCACAGTCCAAAGATGGTATAAGATGCATCTTTTAATAGCTCACACATCTGCCTTACATCCTCAACTGTCTCAAGATAACAAGTTCTCGAGAATTAGGTTTAGTTTGGAAGCCCTAGTGCTGGATAGGATCCTCAACCAAATCAGATTCTCAAATATGCACAACATTGTGCATATAGATGAGAAATGGTTCTATATAACAAAGGGTAGCCATAGATACTATCTTGCCCCAAATGAAGAGGTGCCACATAGGACTTGTCAAAATAAAAAATTCATAGGTAAAATCATGTTTGTTTGTGCGGTATCAAGACCTCTCCTTGCTGAAAATGGAGAAGTCTTATTTGATGGCAAAATTGGTATTTGGCCATTAATGGAATCTTGTGTGGCTAAGAGGAGCTCTAAACACAAACCCAAAGGTACAAGGTACAACAAACGAATAGACTCAATTAACAGAGATGTGATGAAACAAACACCGATTGAAAAGGTGTGTTTTCCTATTGCTTTTCATGCATAAACTTTATTAATAATTCAGTTTCATGTATTGGATGTCACACAAGTGCAAAAAGAACCTCTTGTTAATGCATTCAATACAACCTACTGCTCTATTAATATAGTGTTATGGTATGATTACTTGGAAAATGCATGATGCAGTGAACATTCATCATGTTTCTATGCATTTTTTGTTGTTGTCTACATTTGTTTGTATGGTTGAGTTGATTTCAGAACCTAATTTCATCACTGATCATGGATGGACTGTTTTCATCATCATGCAAAAGATTATTCCAGCAATAAGACACAAATGTCCAATAGGAGCAAGCAAAGAAATCAGGATTCAGAAAGATATAATGCAAAGCCTCATGTGAAAGATGATGATCCAGATTTCTTGAATGCAGCAAATCAAGGTGGTTTTAACATGAAGTTGGTTCAGCAGCCACCTAATTCTTCAGACATAAATGTGTTGGACTTGGGTTTTTTCAATGCTATACAATCTCTGTAATATGAAAGTGCATGCAGTACACTAGATGAACTAGTGAATGTGGTTATTCAATCCTTCTACAACATATCCCCAACAACACTGAACAATGTATTCATATCACTTCAAGGCTACCTGGTTGAAATATTAAAGGCTAAGGGGCACAACAACTACAAGCTTCCACATATGGGCAAGGATGCACTCATAAGGGCTGCTGAACTACCTACTCATCTTGAAGTTTCAAAGGAAGTAGTCACATAAGCACTTACCTTTCTGCTAGAGGCAGGGCAGATCAATGGAATTATTGAAATGGGGCACAGATTGGGGGTTGAAGCAACATTTGGAATCCTTGGATCTCTTTGGTAGGGCTATCAAACGGGAAACTAGTATTCCAGGGTACCGGATAACCCAGTTCCGGTCCGGTAACCGGTTCCAGCCTCAAGCAAAATTTTGGTACCCGTGTAACCGGTACCAAATCGGGTACCGGTTAATATTTAATTTTTTATATATTTTTATAAATAAATTATATATTATATCAATATTAACAATTACTAAAAATTTAATATATCCTAAATCCTTAATTATATATTATTATTTTTATAAATAAATTATATATTATTATTTTTCTATGTATAATCATTGTTTAATTTGTTTTAGGCTTTAAAAAATGAAAAAAATACATTTTGATTTTTTTTAAAATCCAGTCTTAACCGGTAATCCGGTATAACTGGTACCAAACCGGTACCGGAATGGGGAACCGGTTAGCGTATCCGGTTCCGGTACCGGTTCCTGAAAAATATGTATAACCGGTACCGGTACCCGGATTTCCGGTTCCGGTTAACCGGAACCGGAACCGGACCGATAGTCAGCCCTACTCTTTGGTAGCCTACAACTCTAAGGCTGGTGACAATGACTTTTTGTGTAGCTTATGTGCAGGAAATTAAATTCTTTTTGTGGTAGATATGTGTAGAGGGCAAAATTTGTCTAATCGGCCTAAACTCAATTGTCTACAAGCAGTCGGTAGCTAGCGGCCAGCCCAAGCCAAACGGCCTTCTTAATCGGCCCATCAAAATACTATCAGCCCAACTTTCTATGTATTGGGCTAGTTGGACCGATATCCGCCTAGGGGTCTGCATAGTCAGCCGAATGGTCAAACTTTAAACGATTCGAACGTAACAGACGGAACGGGCCAATCGGGTGAGGATCTCCCACGAACATAACAGACAGAACGAACTAATCGGGAGAGGATCGTCAGCGATCTTAACAGACATAAGAGATTAGGGTTTCAAGGAAAAACCCTAGACTGACTAGGTGGCCTATATATTCCGCTGCTAGATAAACAGACGGACACGTTCTGACTACTATCATACTCACTCTAGCAATCGGCTCTTCCGCTCTCCGAACACTCCCACGCTCTCTTCTAGTATGCGGCAAGCAGATCTCATCAGACGGACTCCCATCACCACCATCTCGTCATCTGCACTCTCCGCTAATCCGCATCCGCCTAGAACCTCGACCGATCGTTATTTATTATTTCTGTCTATTTACATTTGTTATTTTGCCTACTTATTCTGATTACTGACTTGAGCGTCGGAGGTCCTTCGGCTAATATCCCCTCCGGTGTTCCTCGAAGGACTCTTACGTGTGTTACTTGTGTTGACAGGTTGCTAGCGCCCATTCCATCTACCGGATGAACTTGTCGAACCGGTCATATCCCTAATCATAGATTTACCATCTACAATATGCACTAGTATTTTGGGAGTAGATATGAATTTTACTTTGGGGCAATTCGGGGCAATGTATGTGCACTAGGTAGTCAAAAAAGGTGTGAACTTGTTCCTTTTTTGAATTCGTAGTGCATTTTTATTTGTTTTATGTGAATTTGAATAGCATACTAATCATGTTTCATTTTCTGTTTTTCACACACATAATCATAGACATAGCAATTGTATCATAGCAAACCAACATAGAAGGGCAGATTATAATCCATCATTTAAAACCAACACATACAGGGCAGCTAACAACAATTAGTAAGCAAGAATTAACTCATGTTAATATCCACAATTACTAGAGTTTAGAGAATTTATACCAGATTTAAACTAGGCCATTATTTGCCCTTATTTTTGTCTCTAACTCGATGAACTCTCTGTCCACTTAGGCCACACAAGCTTCCCAAGTCTCTCCAGCCAAGTCAAAGGGACACCACAAAGGAGTATTTGGGACCAAGGGTTGTTCATCACTCTCATGCAACATTGGAACGAAGCTCTCATCGTTCTCATCGACCTCGGCTTCCTCCATGCCGCCGGCGGGCCCAAAAAAGGAGGTAGGTGTTAAGAATTAGTCAAACGTATTGTTAGTGGGTTTAGTATTTCATTTGGATTTTCCTATTATTCGGGAGTTTGTTATTTATTAGTTTCTCATTAATAAGTTAGGGGAGTAATTTATTTGGTACAATTGGTTTAGATATTTTAGGATTTATTTTCACGTATTTATCTTGTAGTCTGCCATTTTATTTTGTAGTCTGATATTCACAGTAGCAATTAGATTGAGTCTTTCGCATCTTACTTCTCTTCTTTGCTTCCTATAATATTTGTTACATGGTATACAGAGCCTAGATTGCCCATTAGGTGATCGTATAAATTCCTTAGTGAAGATGAATGGTGGAAGCAACGCCTCTGTAGACAAGCTTGTTGGCGACAACTACAACTATTGGAAATTACGTATGGAAGCTTATCTACAAGGGCAGGATTTGTAGTATCTTATCTCTGGAGATAACACTCTTCTAGAAGATACACCATAAAATGTTGAAGCACGAAGAAAGTGGAAGATCAAGTGTGGCAAAGCTTTATTTGCTTTGTGAACGTAGACCAGTAAAGAATACATCGAGCATGTTCGTGATGTTACGTCTCCTAAGGAGGTATGCGAGACACTTGAAAGGTTGTTCACTAAAAAGAACACAATGAGACTCTAATTTTTGGAGAACGAACTTGCTGGGATGATTCAAGGTAAACTTTCAGTTTCAAAATATTTTTTGGAAGTGAAAAGTTTTTGTTCGGAAGTTTCAAACTTAGATGCGAAGGAACCTGTGAAAGAAGCTCGGCTGCGTCGTTATCTTATTCGAGGTTTACGTGAGGAGTTTATGCCATTTATCTCTTCAATACAAGGATGGAAAAAACAGCCTTCCATCATTGAGTTGGAGAATTTGCTCTCGAATCAAGAAGCTTTGGTGAAACAAATGGTGGTCAACAATAATGGTTCTTCACAAGGCGAAGATGTTCTTTATACAAAGAACAAAGGAAAGGACAAGTTTGCTTCCAAAGGTGATAAAAATGGTGGACATCATGCTAGAGTTGCAGGACATTCCGGGGATGCTTCGAGAGAATGCTACAGATGTGGGAAGCCGGGACACATAAAATGAAATTATCGTGTGAAGGTGAAGTGCGAACGATGTGGGAGAACTAATCATATTCAACAAAATTGTCGCACTTATCTCACAAAATAAGGAGCAAATGCTGCTCATGAAACTAATGAGCCTGAAAAACCTAAGTGGGAACCATGCCTATTCATCGAAGAGATGCACGAATCTAGAGCAGCAAATTTTACTGTACAAAGTATTAAGGCAGAAGAATGTGTCAATGTCTCTATAGACTACAACAAAGAGTGGATTGTGGACTCAGGGTGTTCTCATCATGCTACTGGAAATGAATCTCTACTCTTAGAGGTTTGCCCACATTTTCGGAAGAAGGTCATCGTGACTGTGGATAATTCATTTCATCCGGTAGCGAAAGAAGGGCAATTCTGCGTTGAAAAAGAAGTTTCCCTTGAAGATGTTTATCATGATCCAGGTTTAAAGAAGAACCTTGCTTTGGTTTCTCAAATTGTAAATTCTGGAAGGTATGTTCTTTTTGGTCCACGCGATGTAAAACTTATTTCCAATATCAAATTTATTGAAGCTGATGTTTTATTTACTAGAAAGAGAAAAGATTCTCTATATGTATTGTCCGCAACCGATGCATATATTGAGAAGACAGGGCAAAGTGCTAGAGCCAGGCTTTGGCATGCTCGACTCGGACATGTTGGTTACCAGTTATTGTAGAAATTTTTTGAAAAGAAACTTCTCGAAGGTGTTCCTCAATTCAAGAAAATTCATCCGGATGTGGTTTTTTCTGGTTGCCAAGAATAGAGCTATTGTTCCGCTGCAGCTAGTTCACTCAGATTTGATGGGGCCAACCAAAACAACAAGTTTTAGTGGCTTTTGTTATGCCATGGTCATTGTGGACGATTTTTCACATTTCTCATGGGTATTCTTCTTCAAACACAAAAGTGAGGCATTCTCCCAAGTTTATTCAGTTCAAGGAACAAGTAGAGAAAGAGTTTGGGTTGCCAATAAAATATTTACGTAATGAAAACGGAGGTGAATATATGTCTGATCAGTTTCTGAGTTATTGCAAAGAACATGGTATTCAACGTCAAATGACTTGTCCGGACACTCCGTAGAAAAATGGAGTCACGGAGCGGAAGCTGGCACATCTTAACTCTATGTGTTTGTCGTGGTTACATGCAAAGAACCTCAAGAGAGTTGTGGGCAGCAGCTATTCAGTCGACAAGCTATGTCATAAATCGTCTACCCCCATGGCCAGGTACAGAGTCATCTCCCTATGAATTACTATATCATCATAAGCCGAATGTGAGTCATTGTCGAGTTTTTGGTTCGATTTGCTATGTCCATGTCCCAAAAGCTAATCGAACTAAGCTCGATCTGAAGGCAAAGCGTTGTATTTTTGTTGGCTATGATACTCATAGAAAAGGATGGAGATGTATGGATCCAGAAACAAAGAAAGTCTTAGTATCTCGTGATGTGGTGTTTGACGAAATATCCAATCACATTGATACTAATGTTGAAAACCATATGGCTGATCTCCTGCCATTTTTTGGTGATGATGCATCAAGCGAGAGGAGGAGCAATATTACTCATTCGCAAGAGAATATTCAGCAAGATCAGACGACGGAGGCTGTTGAAGTTCGGAAGTCTGACAGAGACAGGAGACCACCTCCTCACTTAGATGACTATCATTTTGAGTCAAATCTTTGCTCTGTTGTTCAAGCCTCTCTGATGGGAGAATCATGCGATAATGAGCCCAAATCTTATAATGTAGCTAAAGGTGTTCCGGAATAGGAAGGAGCCATGCAGGAGGAGATATTAGCTTTGAGCAAAAATTGCACATGGGAGCTTGTTAAAAAGCCAAATGATATTCAACCTGTTACTTGTAGATGGGTTTACAGGTTAAAGAAAAGAGCTGAAGGTGCAATCGAACGATATTAAGCTCATCTTGTTACTCATGATTTTTCTCAAGAATAGGGTGAAGATTATAAAGAAAAGAGTTGATGGTACAATCGAACCATTATTTCATTGGCCGCGTGCAAGGGATGGAAACTTTGGCAACTAGATGTGAAGAATGCATTTCTATACGGAGACTTAGATCGAGATATATTTATGGAGCAACCACCAGGATTTATCTTGAAAGAATTTCCAGACCATGTGTGCCGTCTCAAGAAGGCTTTGTATGGCTTGAAGCAATCTTCCCGAGCTTGGTATGGTAAGATTGCTCAATATCTTGACTTTTGTGATTTTAAGTCTGCACACACAGATTTTAGTTTGTTTATCAAGAAAACTTCTTCAGTTCGTATTATGCTACTTCTCTATGTGGATGACATGATTATTACGGGGAATTATAATACTGAAATTACTCGTCTTCGAGATGATTTGTCTCTTCGTTTTGACATGAAGAATTTGGGAGAAGCGAGTTGTTTTCTTGGCTTGGAAGTGAAGAAGTCAAATGGATATTTTGTTTCTCAATGTGGATATCCATCAAGCTTCTTAGATCGTTTCCACATGAGGGAGTCAAAGCCAATGACCACTCTTATGGAATCTCATTTGAAGTTATCTAAAGATGAAGGAAAGTTACTAAAAGATGCAACACCGTTTCGTCAACTTATCGGTAGTTTATTCTACTTAGTTATGACAAGGCCTGACATCTCATTTCCTGTTGGAGTCATTTCTCAATTTATAGGGCAGCCACGGGAGCCTCATTTGATTGCAGCGAAGCGAATTCTTCACTACATAAAAGGGACTCTGGATTTTAGGTTATACTATAAGCGAAATACAACATTTATATTGAGTGGTTTTGTAGATGCATATTGGGCTGAATATGTTGCAGCTTCTATTGCTGCTCAAGAGTATGTTTGGCTTAAAAGGCTCATTCAAGAGATTTTCTGCTATTTAAATTATTCAATTTTGCTTCGATGTGACAATGAAAGCGCGATTAAGCTTGCTGGAAATCGTGTGTTTCATGCTCGCATGAAACACATTGCAGTGCATCATCACTTCATCAGGGAAAAGGTTTCGGATCAAGGTATTCGGCTGCAGAAAATATGAAGTGAAGATCAAGTTGCGGATATATTTACCAAAGCACTTGGTAAAGCGAAGTTTGAAGCATTTTGCAGGGATCTTGGTGTTGTTGACAGCAAGTTTGCACTAAAGGGGAGTGTTAAGAATTAGTCAAACTTACTGTTAGTGATTTTAGTATTTCATTTGGGTTTTCCTATTATTTAGGAGTTTGTTATTTATTAGTTTCTCATTAATAAGTTAGTGGAGTAGTTTATTTGGTACAATTGGTTGAGATATTTTAGGACTTGTTTTCACGTATTTATCTTGTAGTCTGCCATTTAATTTTGTAGTTTGATATTCACAGTAGCAATTAGATTGAGTCTTTCGCATCTTACTTCTCTTCTACTTCTCTTCTTTGCTTCCTATATTATTTTGTTACAGTAGGAACGGGGGGGGGGGGGGGGGGGGGGGGGGGCAGCAATGGAGTTGGCTTCGGAATCGGGGTGTCTCGTCGCCACCAGCCAACCCACCACTCTGACCCATCATCGCGGCAACGGGGTGGCGATCGACACCCGGGAATGATGGCCGAGACTCAATGGCCGGCGAAGGTTTGGCTATGCTCGGAAATGGAGGGTAGCGCTCCAGATGTCGGAGATTTCCGTATGGTGCCTGTAGGATTGGTTCACCCGACGGCCACCTAGGCCAATTTCGTGGCAAAATAGGCTCACCGCTCGGATAGATCCAATCGGGGTGACCAATTTCGGAATTGTAGATAGATGGAGGAACTAGGGTTTCCAGTGAGAGAGGGATCTCACATTTACGAGCTGAAAATTTGTTAGGTTTCGGAGAGATCCAACCGTCGTCGGCCATTGAAGGAGTGCAGAGATCGAAGAACTAGGTTTTTGGTGAGGAAGAAGAAGCGGTGGAGAGAATGGGACGAAGTGGAGTGAAAGAGACGAAGGAATGGTTCTTGAAATTATGGGGGATGGTATGTTTAATTTGGGTGGGTAGGTGGAATGGGTTTAAGTTGGGTAGGTGGATCTCATTTTAGTGTTAATTAAATAAAATAAGGGCCCAATTAGTGGGCCCCTAATTTTGTACTAATATTATGCTTAAATTGTTAATTTTTGCCAAATGAGAAAATGTGTCAACTTGAAGGGATCATCCCAAAAAAGAAAGTGTATCAACTTGAAAAATCAGGAGTATATATATTTTTTGAATTAGATCATTTATTTTATTTAATTAATTTAACTTACATGTTATTTAATATATGAAATTCAATAAATTTGAAATAAATTCTAGATTTGTATAAACTTGATTTTTTTTAACATAAAAGTACAATGTACTCCATCCGTTCCCTAATAAGTGTCTCGACAAGCCATTTTTTTGTCCTTGAATAAGTGTCCTATTTCAAAATTCTATGAAAAATTTATGCCAAACTACCATATTTACCACTGTCATCAATATGTATTTTTTACTTTTTCATTTTCTATGCAATAATTAGGTGTAAAGATAGTAAAATTGTATACTTTCTTGATTATATCAAATTGGCGGCTAGGGACACTTATTGGGGGAAGGAGGGAGTACATGCCAACCTTGAAAAATAGCAAACATACAATAATAATTACACCAAACCCAATCCCCTGGCTTATTGATTTCTTCGCACGAGTTTCTTTCCCTCTCCAAAACTATTTAGGCCCAGCCCAGTATTAGTGATACACTCTAAAAGCCCATTTGTACAAAGGTGAAAGCTACCACAGTGAGCCCATAGCTTCTCTTACATCCCATATTTGTACTAACCTAAAATCTAATCATGATTTGCCCCTTAGATTGCAACCGTTACATTAGCAGTAGACATGTGGAATGTGTTCACAGTGGATAAATGAACATTTCCACCAACCAAAAATGCTAGTTTACCCACGTGATCATGTTTATTATTAATGTGTCAAGAGTGATGTCACATGTTCCGTAATATTAACAAATACGGATTATATAAACTAATAGCTAAATACTTAAAAAAAAATTAAACCCTAAGTTTAAGTGGCGCTATCACATTCAATAATAATTTAACCTTCTTAATGATAGCAATACTTCTGATGTTCCCCAATTTAATAAGTGTTAAGATCGATGATCATCGTTTTAAAAAAATTAAAAATAGAACTTTGAAAAATGAGATAGTAATTGCAAAATGGATCAGAAAGTGGTAATTTATTTGGAGATTAACCCAAATATTTGTTACTTTGAATAAAAACTATCCTTCTTCAATTGTGTGCATAAGTTGGTCTAGTGGCGGTGAAGTTAATATCTCTCTTGTATGTATAAGTTGGTCTAGTGGCAATGAAGTTAATGTATAGGGCCAAAAGTTTCAAGTTTTTTTTTAATTATTATTTTTAAATAAAAATATCCCTTTTTTAGAATTATCTGCCGCTGTTCTATTCTTTTAAAACTAACAAGTGTTATTCGGAAACTTCATCTTGAGGAAATTTAAACTCCCAACTCCTTGCATAAAAGTTCGTACACTGCACCACCAGATGATAATTATCACTTAAATCTTGATTTAGGGTTTGACACTATATTCCACTATCAACTTGTAGTATATATATTTAGCTTGAATCACTTATTAATTCCTTAAATAATACTGAATCTATCCCATATTATTAGTCCAAAAAGAAATGGGCATAATAACTAAATAATTGAGGGAATAATAGGTAATGGGAACAATAATCAAGGTATTTGTGTGCAATTTTTTTCTTCTTTTTGGGTAATAAGACTAATAAATGGAACATTTGGACATCTCAATAAAAAAAAATGAGACTAATAAAGTGGGACGGAAATACTACCTCCATCCCATTATATTAGAGTTTATTTCCGTTTTGGTCCGTCCCATTATATTAGAGTTCTTTCCTAAAATGACAAAAAATACTTGGTCACAATTAACTCTCTCTCCTTAGAATTGATTATAGCCACATATCCTTCCATTCATTGGTTTCTGTGCAAGTCAAATAAACCTTAATATAATGGGATGAATGTAGTAGTAACATTCAAATCAGGTATGGGATGATTCAGAATTATCAATAACATGATTTTGATATCTGGTGATTGTAAGAAATGGGATAAAAAAAGAATGAATATTTAGACAGAGGTGTGAAGGCTCCATTCTTCATTTAAAGTCCAAAAAAGCAACATTGTGTTAAGTTGTAAACATTAAGCAACTATTTTATTCTTTATAATTTATAGAAACGCAATCAACGCTCGCATTTTAAGGGCGGACAATCACAAATTTGATGGTTATAAATTAGAATCATAACTAACTCAACTGCCCATGCTACAATTCACCTTTTGCTTTAATCTCATGCTCTCCCGTTTCGGTTTTACTCTTTTGACACGTAATACTATTTTCGAAAGAAAGTGAGCACTTTTTCTTATTCAACATAATTACTTTTTTTTCCTTTTGGAAAGCTATTCAACATAATTACTTCATTTCACCTTTACTTCAAACCATATGATTTTGATAGTTTTTTTTTTCTTTTCTTTTTTTTTTCTAATTGAGGTTAATTGATGCGAAATTCTTTTTTTTTTAAAAAGAAAAAAAATAAAGAAAAAGAAAAGAGGATAAAATAAATTAAAAAATGGAGAAATCATATAAGATATATGATCTAACTAAAGGACTGGAAGCAAAAAAATTAAAGAGTAAATGTGGTGGCTATGATGATAGTAAGAGTAGGTGCTTGGACAAATTCATTACTCACACATGCATCCTTTACAAAATGTCGTTGATTTAATTGCCCACTTTTCTTTAATTCCCTCAATCTCCGCATTACATTTCGCCAAACAAATCCTAACTTTTTCTTACATATATATAAATCACATAAACCAAATCAAACCACCACTTCAATTCCTTTCTTCTTCTCTCTTATCACCAATGGCAGCCCTTGCCAAAAACTTTTCTTTTTTCTTCCTAATTATTTTATCTACTTGCTACAAAACTCAAGCTAGAGAGAGCAAATTCTTCTCCAAGTATTCTCACCTTAGCACAAACAATTATGTCACTATACCTAGTTATACTAATCTCAAAATAGATGTGCCCTCAACTCCATCTCCATCCTCATCTCCCATCACAAGCCAAATCGGCGGTGTCCCGGCATCTGCCCCCACGGGGGCCAACTCCGGCTCCTCCCCATCCCCAGCCCCTACCCCAACAACCTCCGGCGCCGAAGACAGCCCGGTTCCTGCATCCCTAGGTATCGAAGACATTCCGGCCTCAGCCCCAGCCCCCACGATCCTAGGCACCGATAACAATTCGGCTCCCGCCCTTGCCCCGTCTGAGGACGAAGTATCATATTATGGCCTCTATGGAAAGAATACCAATGACGAAGAAGAGGAATTCTCCACTGAAAACCCCGAGGAGTTCAACAACAACAACAAAGAAGCCTACACTTATAGCAACGGTGACTCAAGCAACGACAACAGTTTCTGGACGTCGAATCACAAGAGCTATCACGACACAAACAACGGCTACAATTTCAACAATGGCTTCGAGAGCCAACCACAGGGAATGAGTGATACGAGAATAGAAGATAACGGTAAGTACTACTACAACACTGAGAAGGAAAACTATAGCCCTAATGGGGACAAGAGCGAGCCACAGGGAATGAGTGATACGAGATTAGTAGACAATAGTAAGTACTACTACGGCCACGAAAACGAAAACTATAGCCCTAGTGAGATCGAGAGCGAGCCACAAGGAATGAGTGATACGAGATTAGTGAACAACGATAAGTACAACTACAATGGTGGGCAAGAAAACTATAGCCCGAATGGGAGCGAGAACGACAATGAAGAGGGATACTACAATGGTGGTAGCTACAAGAAGTCAAAATACGAGTTCGATTCAATGGAAGAGTATGAAAGGCAACATGGATATGCAGATGTTCAACAAGACTTTACTAATCCTTGAACTTTAAGACTATGTTTTTGGTGGATTATAGAGAAAGAAGTAAAGAAAGTTAAAAGGAGTGTGTTGAGTGAAAGCAAGCTTAACTTGCAATGAGGTTCTGTTGTAGACTAATATTTCCAACTCCTTTGCCTTTTTGCTCTGTTTTTTCCCTTAGCATTGGCGATTGCCGAGTTGATGAATGGAACTTCTTACATTGGGATTGTTTGCAATCAGATCTCTTTTTTTTTTCTTTTTTTTTTTCCCTTTTTATTCACGAGTTATTCAAATTTTAACTCGTTAATAGCTCATTTCGAGCTTGTTTAGTGAATCTCATTTACTAAATGAGTGTTGATCCAATTCAAGTATGAATATTGCATTTTTTGAGAACAGATCCAAAATTTCTTTATTTAAGAAAATGATTAGTACTTAAAAGCAATTATATCTAAACATAAATATAAAACCAAAACCAATAAATTTACAGATCTCACTTATATACGCTCTATTATATTGGAATAAGCTCACGAGCCTTGAATTCTTCAATGAGCTTGCCTTGTATAGTAATCACTAATCAGCAAGTAATTGTAAACATAATCTTGTAAAGAGATTATAGAAAATGTAGAAGGTAAAGTTATAATCATCCAGAAACTTATGTTCATCCACTGAGATTAAAATGGAACGGCTTGAAACTATCATCCTTAGAATTTCACTTAGGATTATAATTAAAAGATACTTTTATTTTCAATACGTGAAATTGATCAATAAAGCTCTTTAGTAGGTTAACTGCAAAAACTATTTCTCAGATTTGACTTATTACAGAAAACACTGAAAAATCAACCAAATTCACTGAGATATAATTTACAACCAAAATCAGAGATGCAAAAATTAAGAAAATCTTTAAGCTTAATCGATGGTGTGGAGACCCTTGAGAATACATCCATATGCTTCAATGATCGTCACAACCTGGGAAAATCAATGGCGAAAGTATCAATCTCAGTCATCATCCATCTGCTACACCTTTTTAGCCTACCACATCAAGGATCAAATGCTTTATAATCAATGAAAGGTTTTAAGGACCTGAGAGGAATGCATAGTACTCATCAACACTGCACTATGGTCATAATTGAATTGCACAATGTGTACAAAGGCAATACAATATGAATGTAATTGCAGATTCAAATTGCAAACTGACAAATAAATTAAGAACCTTATCGAGCATTATGCAGATTTTGACAATGTGTATACATCAAACAAGACATATAGCGAACACAATTTAGCATTCACAATGAAGGGAGACGATGATAGTTCCTCGAGGCAAAGGTCATCCACACACCATCAAGGTGATTAAATAAAGGTGAAGAGCAAATAAATTATAATTATAATTATAATTATTTGATCAAAATGTTCAAATGGCAGTGAACCATATAGTTAAGTGGAATACTATTCTAGTGAAAGCAATAGAGACATGATTATCCCATATGTAAACTCATGCAAACTAATAATAATCTAAATGGCACAACAGTTTGGCAATTCAGCTACAATGTGGAAAAAACTTCATCTAACACAAATAATTGCAAAAAAAAGATCAAGTCATCGATAAAGAAACTCGAGAAAACGAGAATTCATGCAACCAATAGATGTGGATCTATAAGAAAGTTATAATGTCTATGGAACGGTCAACTTAGACCACTAAGTTCTTCAAGACAGAGCTACAGTATGCTTTGTTTCTTATGCTTCTTCATCTAGTCTTGTCAGTGTCTATAATAAGAAGAGTCAAGAAGACACTGCTCTATCATAATGAGAAATTTTTGGCTTTCGGAAGCAGACAACTGAATGAGTTGCTGGCATTGAAATATGAATAAAAACTGTTTCTTACTATTTAAGAATTTCCAAGCAAACAACCATGAGAACTAAAGCTAATACAGTAGAGGGTGGAGTGGGATATAAGGTGAAACCACAACTGTTACTGACTTGTTTCCTATAAGGATGCAAAGATGTTCATATTGTTTCAGGCGATATGACACTGTTCATTAAAAACCAACTCACCAGAGACACGAAATGTGGAAGACAGCAAAAGAGAGCTCTACAGCCATAGCTAGATACCTAAATAAAGATGGAAAAACCATATGTCAGGTTTTTCCAATAAAGCAGAAGATGAGATTTTCAATAAAATGTGGTTGAGGAGAGAGAGGGGAGAGAGTATGCATAAGGTGATAGATTATGTGATAATTATTAAAATATATACATACAGGACTAAAGTAACATCACAATTTAGAGGGTTCCTACCGGCTACCGTCAAATTTATGTCAGTTTCAAAGAATAGACAGAAGAGAAGATGAACTAGGCAAGAGTAAGTATGAACTATTGGTAGGTCGGAAAACCAGAGGAGACATGAATCAAGTCCATATGCATGATACCCCAGAGTAAAGAACATACCCCTTAAATTAAACTTCGAATAAATAAAAAACTAAATCGTCACCATTTCCTTCAGATGATCCAACCCTCTCCAACAAAAATATGGAACTTATTGTAATGCTGTAAAATGTGACTGGAAAAAGAGTCACAAAGAACTCCTTATCCTATCAAAAAGTATAAGATTCATTTATCTGGATAAATTCCCCTGCTCGTGGGAAAACATGTAACTACTAACTACTGACAAACCGACACCCTATGAAGAAGATTTCACAAAATACACATGATGTTCCTTCAATTCATAAGCAATTTCCGTTTCTTCTATCACTCACTTTAGTAGTTGTACATATAAAATGTTAAAAAATGTAGCAACGTACAGCAGAGAAGATTTATCGTATATAGAGCAGCAAGCACAGCAAATACAGAAAGAAAACCATAAAAACACCAAAATAGATATGACAAATGCAATTTAAGCGGGCTATTAATAGAGTTCTTTATATGTACTAAGAAAGCAACCTTCAAATTAGCATTTCAAAGTACAAAATTCCAGGCAACAATCTGTAATAAAAAAAATAAAAAATAAAAAAACAATAAGAAATTAAATGTAACGAGACTCACCATCAGGAAGCCAACCAAAACCGCAACGCGAAACGGTGAGCATTGACATCATCAACGCGGAGGCTGTGGCTGTGTGGTACGGCTGCAGTGACATCACGCACGCACTCATCTCAACAGGACTCCTTCAAATTTTCATCCATCGGAATTTATTAGAGAGAAATAGAATGTAGAAATCAATTCAATGTGCAAATACAGTCAGAGGAGTAGGGATACCGGGATAAGCGTTGAGCGAGCGGAGTTCGAGAGGGGAGACGAAATGGGGATCGAGCAGATTTTGGTTGAGATGCGAGTCTCGCGGCTGCGCTGCGGGCGGCTGGCGACCGAAGAACGGATCTAGCGGCGGCGGTGACCATTTCTCTCTTCGTCCGGTGGAATTCAGAGATGTCAGTTCGACGCAGCAGGGTGAAATGGGGTATAGAAACCTAAAACCCTATCCGGGTGTTTGGTTACGGGTTAGAAAACAAACCGGGTTTAGATCAAATCCATGAATTTTACTAGATTATTAGTATTTCTCTTCCTCAAATAAAAATAAATCCAAACCTGTCGAATTTGAGTCTTTAAATTTTCATTTTAATTTTGTTTAAATAAAAAATAAAGAATACTGCATTCGTCCCCTTTGACTTTATAATTAATTTGGGGTTTTGTAATGATGAATTTTAAAATAGACTTTTGGGCAAATATTTATTTTATAAAAAAACTAACCTCAAAAAAATTATTTTAAAATTTATCATTATAAAACTGCAAAATTAGCTAAAATTAGCTAAAGAGTCGAGGAGGTCCAAAAAATTATTGAGGGAACTAATTTCTAAAGTGCATGCTGGCTTTAGATATATATTCTTAAAAAATGAAAAATATCGCTGCCCAATCTTGAGTTGGGCCACAATTTTAGGTGCGGTCAAATTTAATCTAAATCCTCGTCGTATCTTGGGCTGTACCAGGTCGAATTTTTTCTGCCTTGATAAGCTTGAGAAAGCGTAGCCCAACTATATGACAGCTCTATCTTATTGCGACGCGTAACCCATGACCTAAAATTTTGTTTATATGATAGCAAATCTCTTCCCAATTTGTTCTCAATCGGTAAGAAAATAAAAATAAAAATTTATTAGTAGACATTTTGCGTTTACTTCTACAACCTGCAGGGATCGAGTAATAATAAAGCACATTTGGACAGCATTATCGCCCTCAATTTGAAATATAAGAAGTTGGCACTAGAAGCTAAGCGGGTTTCTTTTTCAAAATAGTACTCCCTCCGTCCCACTTATATAGGGATAGTTGATTGCACTTTTGTCACTTTTGTGAGACAAAAGTGCAGTCAACTATCCCTATATAAGTGGGACGGAGGGAATAAATATTAAGAAAAGTAAAAAATATTAATTGGAAGACGTTGATTGAAAGGATTCATTTTTCAGTTACCTACAACTACAGCTATAAAAGTGATGAAGAGAATTAAGCAGCGTTCTAAATTTTCATAACAAAAGGTCGTGTTCATCCACTAAAACGAAAATATACTAATACTTGAATTTGTTATACTCCTACTAACGAAATTAATCGATAGTATTGTGCCTTTTAGTAGGCAAACAACAAATACTATTTTCTCAGGTGCGACTTGAAACAGAAAAACCAACAAAAATAAGTCTAAAACAACATAAACCAAATTAACTTGAAATGAGAGATGCCAAGAGTCAGAAACACTCTTTAAGCTTAATTGGTGTTGTGGAGACGCTTGAGATAACTTCCATATGCATCAAAAGTCATCACAACCTGGCAAAATCGATGGAAATTGATCACAGATTCAGATTGCAAGCTGATTAATGAATAAGAATCCTTTCGAGTACAACATAGATTTTGACAGTAAGCTCATAAACTTCTAAGAAGACTTAAAAAGAATCGTATGGGCAACGCATAGAGGGGCCGACATAGGTAGATGATGGTGATGATGATGAGAGAAACTAATCTAACAAAGAAAGTATAATATTTCTTTAAGGCAAAGACCATCACACACCATCAGGGCGAGCTCATTAAATAAAGATAAAGAACAAGTGTTATCTTCATTATGATGAATTGAATATAACAAAAATAAGAATTTAATTAAGTGCACAAAAAGGATCAAATCATGCTTAAAAGAACTCAACAATACGAGAACTCATCCAACCAATAGACCTGTAAGAAATTTATTGTTTCTAGATGGAACATTCAACTTAGAGCACTATGTTCTGCAAGAAAGAGATACAATTTTCTTCTTTTCTTCCGCATCTTCATCTAGTCTTGTTAATCAATGCCTACAATGAAAGAATAAAGATACTGCCTTATCAAAATCAGGAAAAAAAGGGTTTAGGAAACAGACATCTGAATGAGTTCCTAGCATTGGAAAATGAATTTAACATGAAGCTTGAAGAGTTGTACACCATTATCAATTTTAAGAATTCCCAGCAAACATCCATCAAATTCAAACCATATACAGAAAAAGGATGTAGTGGGAATATAAGGTGAAATGACAACTGCTACACTGACTTGTGTTCTGGTCTTCTAGAAGGATGCAAAGATTTTTATAATGTTTCAGGTGATATGACACTGTTGATCGAAAACCAACTCACCAGGGACACGAAATGTGGAGGACTGCAAAGAGAGCTCTACAGGCATCGCTAGCTATCTAAATCAAGATGGAAAAACCATAGGTCAGGCAAACTATCACCATTTACTAAATTTAGGAGTTCAACTACAAAGGAGATGACCAGAGTTTCCACTGAAATGTGGTTTAAGGAGAAAGATGAGAGCAGAGTAAGCATAATGTAATAGATTATGTGATAACCATTCAAATATTAACAAGCAGGACTATAGTTTCATGAACAATTCGAAGGATCCCTCTGGTTCAAATTCTCAGTTTGAAAGAATGGGTGGAAGAGAAGAACCAAGACACAACTAAGGATGACGATTTGGTTAGTTGAGTAACCAGACGACACAGGAAGTCGAGTCTATATGAATGATACCCACAATATATTCACATGCTCAATATTTTGAACTCTGCATGAACTCCCTTTAACAAATAAATCATGCAACAACTCCCTATTCTATAAGGACAAGATACATCAACCTGAAAAAAAAATTGCTCCTAATCTACTTGAGTGTAATTAATGATAAACTGAGACACCATAAGCTTGTACTTCTGTATATCTAAAATGAAGTAGGGTGAAGAAGAGTTCACAAAATACACGATTCATTTCAGAAGCAATTTCTTAATTCAAATTTTTTTTTCCCATTTCTTTCACATATTTTAGCTGCCGTAGATGCATACAGCATGATACAGCAAGCACCAAACATAGAAAGAAAAACCATGAAGACGCCATAATAGCATTCATACAAGGTAATAGTTAAAGCATCAACTCTCAAGGACAAAGTTACCAAAATTTCAGACAACAATCAATAATAAAACGCAAAAGTTGAATTTAACCAGACTCACCTTCAGGAAGCCAGCCAAAACCGCAACGGGAGACGGTGAGCATCGACATCATAAGCGCGGAGGCTGTGGCTGTGTGGTATGGCTGCAGCGACACCACGCACGCACTCATCTCAACAGGACACCTTCAAAATTGATACACCAGAGTTTATTAGAGAGAGAGAGAGAGAGAGAGAGACTGCCCGCAATCAAGTAGAACTTAATTCAATGTACATAGACAGAGGAGAAGAGATACCGGGAGAGGCGTTGAGCGAGCGGCGTTCCAGTGGGGAGACGAAACGGGGAGCGAGCAGGTTTTGTTTGGGAGGCGAATCTGGAGGCGGCGCTACGGGCTGATGAAGACCGTAAAACGGATCTAGCGGCGGCGATGGCCATTTCGTATTACTTCTCCGATGGAATTCAGGGCAGTCTGAAAATGGGGGGTTTATAAATCTAAAACCCTATTCCCAATTCTTCCGTTCGATATCCCAAAACCAATTTCTCCGGTTGGATCGAACTGATTTACACTGTGGACCGGGTCTGAAATTCACATTCCATTGCTCAATACTTCCATTGATTTACACTGTGGACCGGGTCTGAAGTATATTAAAAGGACAGTTTAGCGTAGTGCAGTTTGTAAGACTCTTCTCCTCCAACTAAAAGATTGGGGGTTCGAGTCATCTCGGGTATTTTAATCAATTTGAAGGTCACAATATTTACCATTTTTTATAATATAAAATTTTAATTAAAATAAACCAAAGCAGTTGGTTTTTCTCAGAATATTTAAAATTACCCCTTTAAAAATTTTTATGTTAAAATTACCCTTTTAAATGAAGTAATGTAAAAACTACCCTTTCAATTATTTTAATGTGTTATGGGTCCCACATTTTATGTTTAAAAACTACTACCACAATTCAATTATGGGTGAATGATGAATGTGAGAGGTGACGGCTCACAATTTTTTTTTTCTTCTTGTTATAATTACCATTATGAACAGTATTACTATTAAATTTATTGCTTTATGCATGCATGCGTGAATGGGCACGATTTGACTGTTTTTTGGTACAAATAATTCATCTCTGATATCACAGACGAAACAGTATTGGTATCCTATGCCAACCACACCGAAAACTGAATATATACAACAACTCATACAACGCAAAATTGCAAATAGAATTCAGAAAAAATTTAAAGACCAATTCACCAAAAAAATTATTCTGAGAAGAAGTAAACAAAGCTGAGCTGAGGAAGAGGAAGAAGAGGAAGAGGAAGTAAACCACATTGCTTCATCGCGTTTCCGAATTATCCAACAATATAGGTAATCGTTTAATATCGAATTTAATTGAATTTTCATAATATGTCGTATTTATGAAAATGAAATTATATGTCTAGGAATCAGTATATAGAATTATTTTGAAAATTAATTGATTATTATTTTGATTTATTAATTGATTTATTTTGAAAATTAATTCCCTTATGTGATTTAATTCAAAATTATTAGAAATTTGTAGTGTTTGTAACTTTAAAATATATATTTAGGTTAAGGAAAATAAAGAAATTTTGGGCATAGCCGGCCGGTCAATCGGACGCCGGAAAACCGCCGTCCGGTCACGTATTCCGGTCGCCGGAGAAATCAGTTTTCCGGCCACGGGATGGACCGGCCGGCTATGTCCAAAAATTTCCTCTTTTTTTTCTAAGTATGGATAATTAATCACATGTATTTTGTAATTTTATTATTTCGTTTATTAATTTTTGTTTGAAATTAATTGATTATTATTTTGTTTAAATTAATTCTCTTATGTGATTTAATTCAAAATTATTAGAAATGTGTAGTGTTTGTAACTTTGAAATTTATATTTATGTTGACGAAAATAAAAGAAAATTTTGAGCATAGCCGGCCGGTCAATCGGACGCCGGAAAACCGCCGTCCGGTCACGTATTCCGGTCGCCGGAGAAATCACTTTTCCGGCCACGGGATGGACCGGCCGGCTATGCCCAAAAATTTCTCTTTTTTTTCTAAGTATGGATAATTAATCACATGTATTTTGTAATTTTAGTATTTCGTTTATTAATTTTTGTTTGAAATTAATTGATTATTATTTTGTTTAAATTAATTCCCTTATGTGATTTAATTCGAAATTATTATAAATTTGTAGTTTTTGTAACTTTAAAATTTACATTTATGTTGAGGAAAATAAAAGAAAATTTTGGGCATAGCCGGCCGGTCAATCGGACGCCGTAAAACCGCCGTCCGGTCACGTATTCCGGTCGCCGGAGAAATCACTTTTCCGGCCACGGGATGGACCGGCCGGCTATGCCCAAAAATTTCTCTTTTTTTTCTAAGTATGGATAATTAATCATATGTAATTTTTAATTTTAGTATTTCGTTTATTAATTTTTGTTTGAAATTAATTGATTATTATTTTGTTTAAATTAATTCTCTTATGTGATTTAATTCGAAATTATTATAAATTTGTAGTTTTTGTAACTTTAAAATTTATATTTATGTTGAGGAAAATAAAAGAAAATTTTGGGCATAGCCGGCCGGTCAATCGGATGCCGGGAAACCGCCGTCCGGTCACGTATTCCGGTCGCCGGAAAAATCACTTTTTCGGTCACGGGATGGACCGGCCGGCTATGCCCAAAAATTTCTCTTTTTTTCTTAGTATGGATAATTAATCACATGTATTTTGTAATTTTATTATTTCGTTTATTAATTTTTGTTCAAAATTAATTGATTATTATTTTGTTTAAATTAATTCCCTTATGTGATGGATTAAATCAGTATATACATGTGATGTTCCTAACGGAAATAGTATATATTTATGTGTTTAATTTATTGATTTTATATTTATTTGTAATTTTTATTAATTAAGTTGTAATTATTTGACTACAGATGGCTGAGATCTACGTCAATGTTAAATACGGGGGTATCTGGGATGATTCTAGTTATCAAGGCGGCGATGAGGTCAATATCCCATTATCAGTATCTTATGGGATAACAATTTACAACTTGAGATACCTCATATCTCATTATTGCAACCCGGCGGGCTCCGATTTCGATCTTTTTTATATAAGGAAGAGCAACCGCAGACGTAATGCGATTTCACGTTTGACGAGTGACGATACATTACAAGAATTATGCAATGGTTTTATACCAACAATATTCGTGAAGACGAAAGACGGAGCATCCTCTTCACATGCCGGGGCATCATCTGCATACGTCGAGACATCCTCTCCATGTGTCCGTACATTCGATCAGTCGCAGGCGTACGGTGGGTCAAATGATTTTTTCAGCCAGGCACCGACGATTGGCGGGCATACTTGGATAAAGTCGGGAGGGCTGTTGCTTCTAGCAACTGGGTAGGGGATGAGTTTCTCGGCCAAAGCAACAACGTCCCGGAAATAGGTAACATTCCAGACCTCAATGAAGAGGTCGAGCACGACGAAGAGCAAATACATGACGAAGATTACGTCCCGGAACCTGAACAGGACTCGGAGACCTCGGAGAGCGAGGGCGAGACCAATCTATACCATGAAGGTAGGCAGCTGAACAGGGCTTTATTCGCGGAGTGGACCGCTTGGATACAGGAGGAAGGGGGTATGCAGAAACTCCTTGGGATGATGTTCCCAAATCCTAGGTCAGGGTGAAGAGGAGTATGATTCGGACACAGAGCACATGAGTAATTGGCTTGTCCCGATAGTCCCTGCCCGGCCCCGTGATTCACTAGTGTATCACGATGATCTCTTGAATGTTGATGAGCTGTCGAGGACCTCAGTTTTCTTCTCCAAGGATGAAATCTGGATCGCAGTGGGTTTATGGCATTTGAACAGGAGGAAAGAATACTATGTCGCTAAATCAGATAAGATAAGAATGGTCATGGTATGCAAATTATCTAGAGATTGCCCCTTCAGACTTTATCTCACTAGCGAAGGCGGGCCTTGGACTGTTAACATATTTGACGAGGAGCACACATGCGATGAGGTAGGTCTAACAGATACCACTCATGTGAGGAAGATCCACGCGTTGGTGATCGGTTCAATTTTTGCGAAAAGATTGCTCCGTGATGCGGAAATAATAAAGCCCCGTATTATTCAGAACGAGCTCAAATCCGAGTTCGGCATCGATGCTAACTACGATGTGTGCTTGAAGGGACGGAATGCCGCCATCGAGATGGTATACGGCAAACACAAGGATTCCTTCAACGATTTGCTCAGTTACCTTTACATGCTGAGGCTCACTAATCCGGAGACGATCACCCAGCACGAGATTAGCCAGGATGGCCGGTTCAAACAAGTCTTCGTTGCTCTAGGCACTACGCGTTTTGCTTGGCGAAATGGATATATTCGTCCAGTCATTGTTGTTGATGGCACGCATCTCAAGGGGAAGGACCCACGGGCTAATGTTTGTAGCTGTGGCGAAGGATGCGAACGAGCAACTATTCCCACTGGCGTACGGAATAGGGCCGACTGAGGATAACGAATCATGGACTTGGTTCATGGCATGCCTCCGAGAAGCATATGGTCCATGTCCGGGTACATTGTTCGTCTCCGATCAGCACGCGTCTATCATACATGTTGTCCGAGAGATCTTTCCCGCAGCTAAGCATGGGTTCTGTTACTTCCATCTTGCCAAAAATCTCGCCCACTACGGCAAAAATGTAGGCAACCAGCTCCAACATGCCGCGTATACGTACGACGACCATGATTTCCAGACCTACCTTCAGGGGATCCGGCGCACTAGCAGGCTCGCTTACAACAGGTTGATAGATGTTGGAGTAACAAGGTGGTCCCGATCGCAGTGCGAGGCAAGACGATTCAGCAACATGACGTCCAACGCAGCAGAATCTTTTAACAATAGCCTCCTATGGGCGAGACGTCTGCCGGTTGTTGCTTGTCTAGATGCTGTAAGGCTCATCATTGAAGAATGGTTCACTGAGCGACGTGAAAAGTGCAGGAATGATACTCACCCGATCACAGAAGAGGCTCGGAGAAAAATGGCAGTGCAATTGGAATACGCAAACACCTACAAGGCTACAAGGATTGCCAATACTCTTCACTATAAAGTGAAGACGTCTAACCGGGAAGTGATGGTTGACCTGCAGCAACACGTGTGTCAATGCAGGCGGTGGGAGTTTGATTGTCTCCCCTGTGCTCACGCGATGGCAGCAATCAAGTAATGAAATTCACATCGCATTATTTTAATGCAATATATTTAAGTACATAATTAATATTTTAACCCTTTTTTTTTTACTAATTGCAGGAAGAATAGAGAGAACGTGGTGGATTACGTCTCGATATTCTATAGACGAGCCTCGTACGAGGCTTGTTTCAGCGTCCCAATTCGAAGTGTACCGAAAAAACATCTGTGGACAGTGCCGCGGTCCATCAAGGACGTTGACGTCCAACCACCAATCCCGAGACGTCTACCTGGGAGGCCAAAAGAAAGAAGAATCAGAGGCAGACTTGAACGAGGCGGCCGTCGAGGTCGTAGACCTCGTAGATGTCTGCACTGCGACGCTCCTGATCATACCGGCCCTAACTGCCCAAATATATCTGATTAGCATATATCAATAATTTAGTTTAAATGGTTTTTTTTGTGCAATCCTTAGTGTTTACTTTTCCCTAGTTTTAAATTATATTAATCAAGTCAAAACCTGTCTCATCAAATTAAATTAAATTAAATTAAAATAAATTACCAAAATTAATTACATTATATTAGATGAAATTAACGGCTAATATAGTTTATTGTCTTACATTACATTAAATCAAATGAAATCAAATTAAATTACATCGAATCAAATTGAATCAAATCAAATTAAATTAAATTAAATTAGTAATTCGCGGGTAATATATTAAATTAAATTAAACTGTAATTCGAAAAAGAACCCAATTCATATCGTACCAAAGAATTTAGATTACAACTACGTGCGGTGACTGAAGATCCTGCACGCAACAATCTTTCTATACAAGGCTAACATATCGTCCACATTAGTTACATCAGGGCATCCACTAATCCAGCGCTCGATATTCATTATGGCGATTGGACCGTTGCTGTTTTCCAGACGACTTGTAATGACTTGATCCCTCGGAGCAAATTCAAACGCAAAGGACTGTGGCTTATCCCGCCAACCATGAATATTCGAGGCCCAATAAAGCCCACCAACTAACCAAAGTGGCAAAAAGAATCTCAATGACTCCAATTCGTCCAGAACATATCTCTGCTCTTGGGCGTTGAGATCCCAATACCCCGGATCCATAACAATGACTTTTTTCTGATCCGGGAGGACAAAACAAACAACATATCGGTTGCCACGTTCAATAACCCATGGAATGACAATCTACATAGTGATGGAAACAACGTAATTAATATAAGTTGACATTTTTTAAGTATTTAATAACCACATGATAACTAAATTAACTCATAATGAAATATCCGGAGATTTGCTTCTAAGACGTACCGATCTTGCAGACCACCAGTTAGGAGAATCAATTCCTCTGTACGTACCCAATACTAATCCAATCAATTGAGGGTTCGGTTTCCAGTGGGTTCGCATGTAATTCGCAATGTGAAGACCATGATGGGGGTTACTCATCTCTTCTGCGGAAGTACCAAAGACCTCTCGTGCCTCTGCAAACAAGGTCTGCCAGTCCGCTTTAAGATCCAACTACATTCATGAACAATGATTACATATTAGTATAAATAAGCAGCGAAAGTAGAGAGACAGTTAAATATATTAAATGAAATATAAAATTCAAAATATTACGATGACGAATGTAGGGCATATGACCAATCCTCCGTCCCGCCATTGAGGATAAACATTGGTCCCACTTTTAATTTTCTGACGCAAGGTCATTAGGGCAAGGTCGAAAGTCTGCGCAGTGAACACATAAGTGTTAGAACCACTAGTGCGACAATTAAATTAAAATTTAATTGAACAATTCAATTAAGGCTCAATTTTGCGTACGAAGATATCCCACTGCCCCTTCTTGTCTAACATCTGAGCGAAATGTGCAACAGTCCAATCTTCTGATGCTTCAGGAATGCTGACTGCCAGTCCTTCTGTCCGGGCAGCAAGAAATGCCTTCCAATCATTCACCACGTCCTGAGGGGGCATAGCCGGCATTGTGGGCGGCAAATATGTACTTCTACTCCCTGAAGCGCCTGAAGCACCCCTCCTCCTTTGCTTTGACTTTTTAGGAGGGGCTTTCTTCCTCTCTGATCCACTAGTCCTCGATGTAGTAGACTACATGAGATGTGAGGAAATTTTAATATACTAATACGGTAATCCAAAGTATACGATGTTAGAGTATAATTTAGCAATAGATATAGATTGCAATGAAATCAGATATTCACATCAATTTTGAAAAAAATACCTGCCCAAGCTCCACCGACGAAGCACGTCTCGGCTGTTCACGAATCGTAATGTTCGGGTGAGTGGCAGTCGAGGTTGTCGGGATTGGAGTCAAAACAACAGGCGTGCTGGACCAGAACTCCGGCATAGAGTTTCTCGGCGGTTCATGTGCATCTTCGGGAATCGGTACATAACCCTGCCCGAACGGCGGAATGAAGGTGGAAAGGGGCCCGCTGGTAGTCATCGGCAAGAATGGAGTGTCCTGTACGATAAATGAATATTCGAATAAGCATGCACGAAAACACGAAATTCAATGAAACTAAATATGTAAGAAAGACGACACTCTAATTTATTATACCTGCTCCAAAACTGAAGTGAATGCCGAATGGTCTACAGTGATAGGGTTCTCGCCAATGTAAGGGTCAGTGAAGGCACCCGTGTAGAGAGGGAGAGAGGTGTCTGCTCGAGCAGCTACAGCCTCGAGGGGCCCGGTCACTTCAGGGCTCGTCGAAACAGCAGTGGCTGCATAATCCGATGCCCGTGCTGAGAAAACGTTGAGGGGCGGGCTCGAACGTCGGGGCGAGTGAACTGGAATGGACATAGAGGAAGTCCCGCAGCTCACGATGTCAATGCCCTTCGTGATTCCCTTACCGAGCCACTTCTTTACCTTCGTCAAGAGGTTTTTTTCCCTTCCTTCATACTCTTGCCTCATTGTCTGCATAATGCGCTCGTTTTCGCGACGAGTGACGTCCTCTACAATACTGACCAAGTCCTCCGTAGACATCCCGGGAAGAGAATGCTCCTGTCCACCACTCCTGCTTTGAGAACCACGTTGCTGCCGGGATGAAGATGTACCTTCCTCAGCTAGATTCCCGGCAAATTTCGTAGACCGGGAACTCTGTCTACGTTGACTTCCCTCATAGGAATCTACAACGGCATGCTGGGACCTGGGATCAGCTCGATGTATACAAGGGCGTTCGTCCACAATGTATGAAGTCTTCGGCACGTGAAACTTCACCAGTAAGGCCCCCGGTTCATGTACCGATTGGTAGTAATTTCTTCAATCTCCTGATCTTCCGGCTCAATCCTAGTAATACCTTCTTCCGGATCATCGAACGACGCGTACAACTCTGCCTCGGACACGCCGGTGAAAGTATTGCGGAATCTCCATCTCAGACACCTCGGGACGTCCGTCGTGGAAGCCCTCTCCGCAAATTGCTCACCGAACCCTGGCATCACCTCGTAAGCCCAGATCATAAGTGCCCATACCGGCCCATAAATGTGATACTTCCTAGACCTCGCCTGAAACGTCCTCAAGTAGTACTGCAAGGTCTTGTAGGAGTACGCACCCCAAGGAAAAGAATTGAACTCATCAGTGTCGTCGATCAACTCCCACAACCACTGGTGGGGTGGAGCCTGCCCGTCATGACCGAGGATAAAACAATTGGCCATCAATAAGTTTGCCAACTTCAATCGAAGTTGCCCGT
Organism: Mentha longifolia; assembly: GCA_001642375.2. NCBI lineage: Eukaryota > Viridiplantae > Streptophyta > Magnoliopsida > Lamiales > Lamiaceae > Mentha > Mentha longifolia. The sequence goes on along the minus strand of CM038110.1, from coordinate 26,362,584 downwards.
CTGGATCATTCTCAGACGTGAGTGTTCCCAACTGGGAGTGCAACAGTGCCGCCTTCTGACCATGGCCGCCACAGACGTCTTGAAAAAAACGGGATGTCCTTGGCTCCCTCTGAATCCTGGGATCAAAATCAGTAGGGCCAAATCTCAACCCCGTGATCAGAGCGTGGTCCTGAACGGTGTACTCTACGTACTGGCCCCTAATGTGGAACCAAATCCCCACCTCCGTCACGACAGCTCGAGATAACACGGAGTGGAGCAGGGGTTTACTGTTCTGCCCCGGCTCCCAATCGAGCAAATGTCCGAAAGGTCCCAACTGAAACTCATCGACCAATTCACCACCTCGATATGTCTCGCTCAGTGCCAACTTTATATCTTCCAAGATTTTAACCCTATAATAGTTGCCGACATCAAATCTCCGGTTGATCAAACTGCTTCTACGGTACCATGGCGCCGGAGAATCCTGTAAAAAAAAAATTAAATTAACCAACCGATTATTTACATAATTAATTAATTTAAATAAAATAATAATCAATTATTTTCAAAAAAAATTAATTAACGACTTAATAAAATTACAAAAACATGTGATTAATTATACATACTAAGAAAAAATAGAAAAATTTTCGGGCATAGCCGGCCGGTCATTTGGATAGCCGGAAAAGTGCTTTTTCCGGCGACCGGAATATACGACCGGACGGCGGTTTTCCGGCGTCCGATTGACCGGCCGACTATGCCCAAAATTGTCTTTTTTTTTTCTCAACCTAAATATAAATTTTAACATTACAAACACTACACATTTCTAATAAATTCGAATTAAATCACAAAAGGGAATTAATTTAAATAAAATAATAATCAATTATTTTCAAAAAAAATTAATTAACGACTTAATAAAATTACAAAAAACATGTGATTAATTATACATACTAAGAAAAAGTAGGAAAATTTTCGGGCATAGCCGGCCGGTCATTCGGATAGCCGGAAAAGTGCTTTTTTCCGGCGACCGGAATATACGACCGGACGGCGGTTTTCCGGCGTCCGATTGACCGGCCGACTATGCCCAAAATTTTTTTTTTTTTTTCTCAACCTAAATATAAATTTTAACATTACAAACACTACACATTTCTAATAAATTCGAATTAAATCACAAAAGGGAATTAATTTAAATAAAATAATAATCAATTATTTTCAAAAAAAAATTAATTAACGATTTAATAAAATTATAAAAAACATGTGATTAGTTATACATACTAAGAAAAAATAGGGAAATTTTCGGGCATAGCCGGCCGGTCATTCGGATAGCCGGAAAAGTGCTTTTTTCCGGCGACCGGAATATACGACCAGACGCCGGTTTTCCGGCGTCCGATTGACCGGCCGACTATGCCCAAAATTTTCTTTTTTTTTTCTCAACCTAAATATAAATTTTAACATTACAAACACTACACATTTCTAATAAATTCGAATTAAATCACAAAAGAGAATTAATTTAAATAAAATAATAATCAATTATTTTCAAAAAAAAATTAATTAACGACTTAATAAAATTACAAAAAACATGTGATTAATTATACATACTAAGAAAAAATAGAGAAATTTTCGGGCATAGCCGGCCGGTCATTTGGATAGCCGGAAAATTGCTTTTTCCGGCGACCGGAATATACGACCGGACGACGGTTTTCCGGCGTCCGAATGACCGGCCGACTATGCCCAAATTTTTTTTTTTTTTCTCAACCTAAATATAAATTTTAACATTACAAACACTACACATTTCTAATAAATTCGAATTAAATCACATAAGGGAATTAATTTAAACAAAATAATAATCAATTAATTTCAAACAAAAATCAATAAACGAATTAATTTCTAATTAAATCATAACAAATAATACAATTTAAATTCATAACAAAAAATTAATACTACATTCGCCGGAAAACATACCGATATTCGTCGTGGTATTACTTCGACGGAGATTCCCGATTCGTTTTCCGGCAAGACAAAGTGGTCGTTTTCGATTACGTATTGTGACCCCATTACTCCGGTGAGGTTGTATACTTGAGGGCAGCCGGAGTTGTTAGTTGCTCGTTATTCGGCTCGGTTGGGAGAGTAGGGAGAAGAGAGTGCCGGTGGAGAGTGTTATGTCGGGTGGAGAGGATTTCTTGAGGGAAGCCGGTGGAGAGAGTATTATTTGAGATTAGAGTTTTTTTAGATATTAAAGAGAGTAGAAAGAGTAGTATGGGTAGGGTTGGGGTTTGGGTTTCTTTGCATGCATACCCTTATAAAGGAATAAGACATAGATGATGTTGCATGGGGTGGGGCGGTGCTTCGACATTTACTAGGTCAGGGTTTTTGTTTGGTTTTGTTTGTTTGATAATTATAATAGAATAAGAATCAATTCCCTTATCATAAGAAAACAAAAAAAAAGGCTTTTGACCGGCACATTTTCGGAGGCCAATTTTAATAAGTCATGTGGGCCCGTAAAAATCAAGTATTTTATTGTTTAAGGGTAATTTTACCAATATTGAATTTATAAGGGTACTTTTACAATTAATGTATATTTTGGGGCATAAAAACCGAAGCGCCCTTGGTTTTTTAAGAACAACAGATGCTAATCTTTTCTTTTATTTATTTTTCCTCCCACTACTGAAGCGGTTTCTATCACAATTCAATCTCATTTCATCTTTTGTCAATTGTGGCAAATCGACAATCCAATAGAGAAAAGGTCTTCTCTACGTAGATTTCGTCGATCTGCAGTGAAACAAAAATATTTTAATTGTGGCAAAAACGCTTTGTATATGTCGAATTTGAGGAATATCGAGTAATGCTGATTGAGCAAGCAAATTTTCTTTTCTTTAATTTGCAGTTATTTGAAGAAAAATGCATGTTTCAATCTCATTAATATCACGTTATGCGTGCGTGTTTATCCAGAAAACTCTCGAATTTGAACATATGCGAATTGAGAATTCCGTTCACAAATCAACTAAAAACATTACAGAAGGGAATAAATGACTTTCATAAGGGCATTGAATCTTGCTCAGAAAACTTTTGTGGATTTATACGAATAAACAATGATTAATTTATCAATATTTCACACATTTTCTTTGCGATCAAATTATATATTTCATTCATCTTCAAAAGATCAATATTTTTTTAAAAACAATATTAACATTCTTAATACTTTCGAACATATACATCTCAAGACATTGTAACTCATACGTATACAGAGTAATCCTCTCGTACCCATCGTGAGCATATACTTAATGTGCTCACGGCTAACGTGACGATGATGTATTTAATAAAAATATTATAACCTACTAAAAAACTAGACGCTAAATTATTGTCGTTTCATGTTCTTGAAATTATTATGCTCTCCTAACTATATATCAATTTCATGTTCTTGAAATTATTATCGTGATAATGTCACATAAGCCATAGGACATATTAAGTGTACCTTTTGTAGGGGAGCATTTCTATACACATACATTAGAACTACGAATAGATCAATAAGATTACTCGATATGATTTAAAAAGAGAAGATTAACTAAAGAAAAAGATCAATGAGATTTTTCTATATATATATATATATATATATATATATATATATGATACATAATTTAAAGATTTTTCATTCAAATGCATTAACATTCTTACATACTGTAAGTTTATTACTCATAAAGCAAACACAAAGTCTCGATGATATTGATTAATTCTTCTAGTCATATCTCTTCTTCTAGAAAGTGGCTTGAGTCTGATTACTAAAATAAATACCGTTGCTCTTTGCTATCCACCATGATTGATGAGTAAGCAATTTAAATAACTTTTCGTGATAAACTTCGAAAGCTTGATCTTTTTTACCCCACCAAAAATGACAAAAAAATATAGTAGTTGGAAAGAAATCTGGACAAAAACTCCATTCAAAGCTTTGGTTGGGAGAGAGGGTGTGAAATCCAAGATCATCATCTCCAAATGCACAATGAGCCTTCAATGGTGGAGAGTTTGAAGGCAGACTACTAAGGACATGAATATGGTGCTTATACGTGCCAAAACATCCATCAACATAATTCTGCATAGTGCACAACTCTACAATTAGCAAGAATAAAAATATGGTTTTTGATAGGGACTAAATCAGCTCAACACTTTTCCAGTACTTGATACTGACTTGGGCGTCGGAGGTTCTTCCCGGAGGACCCCCACCCGCTCCTCCGGCTTTGTTTTGCAGGAATTCTTCAAGGTTCCCGGTGATGCGAGCTGGAATCGAAGACAATTCACTAGGATTTAGAGGATTTGATCCTCCTTCCATCAGTTCTTATGTTCATCTTAAGGATTCAATCATTCACGAACTCGATTTGTATTTTCTATTGTTGTTGATCTTCAACCCGGATCTAACAATTGGCGCCGTCTGTGGGAAAATCTGACTAAGGCGTCGATTTTCTCTTCGAAGCATATACGCTTCTCTTTAGATCTATTATTAAGCTTTTTTAAAAAAGGAGAATATTAACAATTTCTCTGGAATCTTGTTTATTTTTGCTGCAGATTTAGCAGGAATATTGCATGGAATCCTCATGATTTACCCCAAAAATTGGGGAAATACTCAGATCTGAGAAGGAAATTCAGAATAAGGAAGCTAACAATCCCGTTTGAACATCTCGTCAGCTATGGAAGCATCAATTAGGGAAAAATCCCCAAACCTTTTAATGAAGAAGAAGATGGAAATGAGGAAAACATATTGCGGAAAATATTGTTATAGCCGCTTCATAATCGACATCCTCCAGTCTTCTACTCCAATTCCGATATCATCGTCTCTAGATTAAGAACGGTCATTCTGGAATTTGAAAGAAATCAGAGTTTCTTCTTGCGAAAATCAGACTGTGTTCTCCTAAATTAAGGATTTCGTGCCCTCGTCCCCACGAAAAATCCACTGCCACACTATTTAATTTATAATGTGTCACGAGTTTAGCTGACTTTCTGCTTGTTTCAATTGCAGAGAGGATAAAATCTTAGATCTGTCTGAATGAGGCTCTTGAAATGGAGAATGTAGCAAGCATACCCAGCAAGTGTTTGACAAAATACCTCAAAGAAGAGCACCATATTTGTGTTCGATGTACCTATGTTGCATCACCCCTTATAGGAGCCTCTCAACCTCGTACACATATATAGCTCCATGCTTCGATATAAGTCGATGTTGGAGTAGGAAATTGAAGGAGAAATGTTGTAGCCAATTTCGCATCTCCTACTTGTTAAAAAATTTCACATGATACTGAGCTCAGCAACTGTTCGAAGAAATGTCTAAGAGAAACATTGTTGCTTTGAGCTTTATTGTTTATGTTTGCAGTAGGCGTATACAGCTAACTGTCGGCGTTTGCCTGATCACTGCGCCTGATGTTACTGCGGATTTTAGCCTAAATTTCATTGAGCCACATCGCACAATGTGGATACAGCGAGTGACATAGCTCTTGGATATTCTAAGAAATTTCCTTCTATTTGATTTAAGTTCATTTGTAAAACTAATATGACTCTTTGAATTGCATATTCAAAGTGTACCTCATGGTTTCTATTTAAACTAACGTTGAAGGAAATTGTTGTCAAAACTACAACAGAGAAACTAGTCATCCACAACGGGGGTAACGTTGTATTACTTGTTTAAGCTGCACTCCTACGTGCACCTGGAACTAATTCAATGATGCAGTAATAAGAGATCTCGATAACAGTTTGCCGTTGCCCACCTTCCCAAAACCTGATGGGAGAAAATCTGAGCACTCTTCTTCCAAAGAGTGATTGTAACCTCTGTCGGTAGATGGAAGCGAACGTAACATGTTGCTTGAACATGAGAATGAAGGAAAACGTGCTTACTAGCTCTTTCTAAAACTTGTACTCGAGCTCGGACTGAAGTTTTATTCGAAAAATATTATGCCAAATATTCTGGTGGATATGCAGCCGGAGTAAAATGCTATGATTGAGCAACATCAAGTTTGCTCAGTAGCTGTTTAAAGAAATGCCTGAAAGAATCTAAACCCTTTTTGGCTCTTGCCTTTGTCAGCAGAGAAGGGATTGCATCACCCTATTATGCGAATTAAGCCAGTATGGGATTTAGACCCTCGCTGGGCTGCTATCTCCCTCACTCCACCCCCGAAGACTAAGCTTTCTAATTCCCTTTAAAATTAGTACATCCTAATTCTAGGTTTGTGCTTTGTTTCCCTAGTGCTACTGCTTGTTCTCGTGTGTGCAGGCATTGTCACACACTTTGAAGTGCATCTGAAGTTCGTCGGTGCAACAACCCGTAGTTTAATTAGATTATGGAATTCGTTGGCAGAGTCCGAACATATCGGCGACCTTAGCCTCGGCGCTGGTCACACCTAGGGACAGAGGAAAGCGCAGCATCTGTTTGCCTCTATTAATCCTCTCCAAATCATATCATCACTAGCTCGCTATCTTAAGTCATGATTGAAGAAAATCTGGGTGTTCTTTTCCTTCTGCGAGAGATAGTGTTCGCTCTCGATAAAAGGAGCAGCCACGACTCGTCATTGAGGACTTTAGCCTCTCGATTATTTTCCATCTCCACATAGCTCGCCTCAGCACATGGAGTTTAAAGCTCTAGCTTCATCCTGAGTTGCATGGCTGCAACGCTTTAATACGCGAAAAATGCATCAACAAAACTACACAATCCCATATTTAAATAAGGTTTTTTTTTATACGTAAATAAATGTGAAGCTGTGAAGCTAACTTGATTTATGTTACAGAGGACATAAAGGTAAAGGAAAAATGCATCAAGGATGAGTATAACACCTTCAACACTCTCTTAATATACATTTGGAGTCATGTCCAGCAGGTGTTTGATGGAATACCTCAAAGAAAGACATTCTTGCTGCTCTCCCTCACACATGTACCTGCGATATTTTCGTGTAGTATCACTTTATATCCGAGTTTGGCAAACTGCTCCACCTTGTATAACCTCAAAATTCGATTCAAGTCGATGTTGGACAGAGTCGTGCGATGCGACAATCTCACTAAACACAATTCATCAAGCTTTAAAGTCATCGTGTCCATCATTTAACTTGGAGTGTTTGTGTTATCTGATGTATTTATGTCAATGTCACAGAGGGAAGTGGCGAGCAAATGGAGCTCCGCCCATGTGCAGCCAAGCAAAGTTGGCGAAAACACCAAGCTGCAAGGCCATGAAACTGTACATGGAATTTCAGATGAATTGCCAAGCTGAACACTTGTGCTCATTCAAGTTACCTTATCCTGACATGCTTATGAATTGCGTGCATGTACAGGAATCTTTTTCCCTGAAGAAAAAAGCAATGCAAGCAAAATGAACTGGAAAAAATGAAGGTTAACGCGCTTGACGCTAAATCCTCAAATAAACTAGTTAGGGATGCTAAATCCTCATCCGAGCTAAGTATCATTTACTTACATCTTTTATAAATTATGTAGAATTTCTATAATCTCAAACGCGTATGCAAAATTAGCACCCACTGTTGGGGAGGGTGTGAGTCCCTATTGGAAGGGAATCATGACAATTATCTTTGATGATTATTTTGGAATAACGATTTTGCCTTTGTTCATGAGCAGAAATCCCATCAAGATCACTGAGAACCAAATATCTCTCTATACTCCAGTTGTTATTAAGCAACAACTGTAATTTCCCTAGAACAGGATATTCTTTTCCCTAAGAAGGAAGCAATCTCCAAACACAGCCGTGATGTCCCTGCCTGGATAAATATGCTTGTGAAGCTGTTGATCTGCCAAGTTCAAGAAGAACTTTTACAGGAAGTTTAACTCCTTTAATTTATTATAAAGACTTTGGGCTAATATTTACAGAATAGATTATCTGGATTTAGCCCAAACTTTTGGTTCTGATTTTCTGCGTTTGCTTTACGTAAAGCATATGGAAATCAAAAATTATTTCATATCATTATTGTGCTGCTAGAACCCTTTCTTCATCGATGTGTTCAGACTTACCTATGCATTCCCCTCTTTATGCATATATTATTAGTAATGCCTATGTTAATAATCACAAGTTGATTGTGTGTAAGCTCAGGTGTAGGAGCACCTAATTGAATGGTAGCAAACAGCAAGACGAATTGAACAAAGAAGTTCAAGTCTGGGTTACTTCTCCCTACATGGTCTTAACATGAGTTTGGCTCTCATATTTCTACAGCATTCTACAGCAGCTGTAGAAATATCTTGGATGAAAATCAATAACAACTGGCAACACATCTGAATGGTTTGGGATTGTACTCCCAAAATATAGTAATTTTAGTGGCACTAATTAATTAATTATGCTGGTCTTGATAATTAGTTAAAGTTAATAGCTCTTGTAGCATGTGCAGGGAGAATATTCAAAAACCAGCAGGTGCTCACGGAGAGGTCTTCTGCCAGATCCTCTCATCATCTTGCATTCACGATCTTGTGACTGTTTAAAGGACAAGATCTGTCAAAAGAAGAACCAGTGGTCACTCAAAAAGGCACCTGCATACAAGTCTTCTTACCTTTTGCCAAGTTCGCATTCCTACTGCCAGATGCTCTTAGTTTTGAGGTCGGAAGCACCAAGTTGAAGAAAACAAGAAAAATTCAAAAGTCAGTTATGCTTCTGGATCAGAACTCAGAAGTATAGAGAACAACATAATGGCAGATCCCCGCAACGCTTGCTATCAAATCCTCTAAAGAGACACCTGTATACAAATGTTCCACCAGAAGTAGCAAGTGTTCACATGAGGAACTACTTGCAAACAAGTCATGGCCTGATGCTAGATACAAAAATAGAAATCTATGCAACATATGTGCTCACGCTCAGGTTCTTTAGTAACGATATCCATATTTTTGATATCAATAAAGGGAAATAATCCCTTTCTTGCATAAGGTGTTGAATAAATTAAATATGTTCATAGTTTGAGCAAAGTTCTTTCTATCCGTTTTTTCTGTTGATGTACAGCCATCCACCTAATGGCTCTTACATATTTTACTAACTTTGTGCTTAAAAAAGATTAATAGCACAGGGTGATTTACTTTCCAAAGGAATAATGCAATTAAATAAAAGCAAAAGGGAGAGAATGCATTTATGCCAAGTGCGATGCAAAAGCGCAGAGGCACAGAAGCACCAGAAGTAGAGGACCAGAAGCGCCACAAGCGCAGAAGCACGAAAGTGCCAGAAGCGAAGGCCCAGAAGCGCCAAAAGCGCATAGAGGTGCAGAAGCACCGAAAGAATCAGAAAGCCAGAAGCACAGTAGAACAAGTTCTGCCTCTAATCAACCCCTCACATCTATCATGATGATCTAAAAAAAAACTGGAAGAACACAGGAAGCCTCTACCCTAGTTCTTACTTTGATTGAATTTTGTAGGAAACTAAACTATGTGTATAACTACGCCCTCAAGGGTCCTCATATTTTACTAACTTTTGCATTTCAAAAAGTTTTGTAGCTTGGGGTGACTCGCTTATTGAAAAGCGAGCAACATGAAAGAAAAATGAGTAAATACTCTTGCAAAGAAGCACTTGAGGCCAAATGGAGCATCTATCTCTGAGAACCTCAACTACACAAACCAGAAAGCCTCTGAAAAAATTGGTATTCATTTAAGCCTTGATTATATTTGAGTTGAGATGTCGATTCTCTTTCATGTTAATTCATGAATTTTCGCTAAAAAATCTCTATGCGTGTCACTTATTTTTGTCTCTTTTCGTGATTTCCACTCGAAGTTTTCTGATATTTCCTGGAAATTATGTGGAATTTTCTGGGAAGTGAAGGAATTGTGGAAACTTGGCTAAGACCAAAATTGCTGAAAATTAAAATGGAGTCAATTTTTAGATACTCCATGCGTTCTCCTTTAATTTTTCGTGAAGAGAAAGAAGAAGGAAGGCTATACTTGAATTCTGAAAGGTAAAGAAGAAAATGTCAACTACCGTTGCTACTGATTCAGGTGAGTTTAAAAATTACCCCTATGTATTTGAATTGTAGACACTACAAGCACACCTCTGGGAAATGATAAATAAAATAGGAGATGGAATGAGGTAGTGATAACCAAGGATAAGCCCTGGCAAAAGATCTAGGCTCTGCGGCCACTATCCTCATAGCCAAATCCTCCTCAGCACAGAGCCATTAGCATAACTGAAAGGATAAACCCTGCCTATGCTGCAAGTACCTCACTCAAATGCCAAAGCTCTACATTTCCGGATAAGCCCCAAAACTCATGGGCTCCGATGAAAAAATCCCGGATAAGCCCCAAAAACTCTTGGGCTCCGATGAAATAAAAAAAAAAAAAAAAAAAAAGCCCTACAAAGTAGGCATCTAGAAAGAAAATACGAGACAAAGTCTCAAGTACTTACTCAAATATAAATTGTTCTATTAAGTCAATACTTGGGTATATAAAAATGGAACAAAGTTCCAAGTACCCCATTCCAAGTAGAACTAAAAGTTTCTCCTGAAAATCAATGAACTAATTGATTGATCTATCTTATGTCTTTTAGAAGGATGGATAAAGATTTAAAATTTGCCCAAAATTTGGGTCTGTATCACTATACCATATGTGATACTTCTCCCAAGAGGGTAGAAGAACACTTTCATAGCTTCAGCACCACAAACGAGAAGAAGCACTAAGGTACCCAGGCTGCCAACATGGATGAAGCATATGCATGTCTCATAGAAGATGCCACTTAAAAGAAGGCAGATTCAGATCTGTAAAAAGATTCAGATCTACACTTTTGCAGACAGATTCTGATCTACGATTCTACAAGCAGATTCATATCTGCACCTGCACTTTGCAGACAGTTCCGATCTGCGCTTCTACAGAATCGGATCTGCATCTGCACTTCTGCAGACTAGGATCTGCATCTGCACTTCTGCAGACTAGGATCTGCATTTGCACTTCTGCAGACTCGGATCTGCATATGCACTTCTGCAAACTCGGATCTGCATCTGCACTTCTGACAGATTATGATCTGCGCATCTAAAACAGATTCAGACTTGTACCTATACTTCCGCAGATAAATTCAGATCTGCACCTGCGCTCCCACAATTTTATATACATATACATTACTGCAAACTATGAAGGACCATTATTGGTCACGGAAATATTAAAAGGAGGAGTATGTGAGCTCAAAAACATGAAAAGCAAGGGAGGTTTTACTAATACCTCGGAACGTTAACAATTTGAAGAAATATGTATCTCCCAAAATAGACCATTGAGTTTATGAATTATAATTCTTTCATTTTCTTATAATTCACTTGGGGGGGGAGTAGGGGTATATCCCCTATATCCTGCCGTATAAGGCAAATATCTATTTCATAAAATTGATTTTTTATGAGAAAATTTTTTCCCAAAAAAAAAAAAAAAAAAAAAAAAAGGAAAAGAAAAAAAAATCTACTTAAATGAAGTAGAACAAATAGTAACGTGAGCAGTAAAATTATTTGCTCCTGATAGACTTGTTCCAAAAACAAGGTCTCTCGGAGCAGGGGGGAGTAGCTGATAGGGACTAAATCAGCTCATTCCACGTCATAGTAATACGTGGCGTCACTAGTTGAGAATAAGCGAATGGGAAAGAGACACTTGTCCTTTGAATGAACGACAAGGCATAAGCCTTGAGCTTGAATAAAGCCTTATATGAAAACACTCCCGAAAAGTCGCCAAAAGACTTAGTATCTAGCCTAGAGAGCTCTCCCTTTAGGATCTAGCATTTTCCTTGAAGATGCTAGCATCTGGCCGAGAGAGCATCTTCCTTGAGGGATATACCATTTTCCCTCAAGACCTACCATCTTCTTCAGGGATCTGCCATCTTTCTTGGGATCTGGCATCTTCCCTCAGGATCTACCGTATTTCTTCGGGATCTGGCATCTTTCGTGTAGATCCTAGCATCTGGCATCTTCCGTAGATCCAGGCATCTGGCATCTCCCGTGTAGATCCAGGCATCTGGCATCTTTCGTGTAGATCCTAGCATCTGGCATCTTCGCTAGGGATCTGGACCTTCTCTCGGGATCTGACATTTCCACTAGGGATCTGCATCTTCCCTCGGGATCTGGCATCTCCGAGAAGCGAGCATCTACCTTAAAGATCTAGCATCTCCGAGAAGCTAGCATCTTCCCCAAGGATCTAGCATTTTCCTTGAAGAGCTAGAATCTTCTCTAAAAATACTAGCATAATTAATATTGCCCTTTACAACAAAGATAGTTTACAGAAATGCCACCGCCTCTCCTACAACTATAAATATATGGCAACCACTGCATATTTGGTAACAATTCTCTCACTCTATACTTTACACTCAAGATTACGTGCTTCTAGCGCGAATCAACACACACTCACTCTAGAGGTTTCTCCTCCAAGAAACCTCAACACTTTTCCAGTACTTGATACTGACTTGGGCGTCGGAGGTTCTTCCCGGAGGACCCCCACCCGCTCCTCCGGCTTTGTTTTGCAGGAATTCTTCAAGGTTCCCGGTGATGCGAGCTGGAATCGAAGACAATTCACTAGGATTTAGAGGATTTGATCCTCCTTCCATCAGTTCTTATGTTCATCTTAAGGATTCAATCATTCACGAACTCGATTTGTATTTTCTATTGTTGTTGATCTTCAACCCGGATCTAACAGTTTTCTTCATTTTTGATCTCCTTTTTGTGGTTTAGCGGTTGTAAAAGACTGCAATTTATACGGAGTAGTATTTTTTTTTTCCCGAAAGATAAATATAGTAAGTCAATTCCAAAAAAGGGATGCGCTATTCAATTTGAACTCATTATGTTTGCATAATGGGTGGATCTTTCTTATAAGAATAAAGATTAAGTAGATTGACTAATTGGGAGTTTCGGATTTAGACTTGTGCAATCATAAAATTTGAACTAGATTCTATTTGGCTTGATTTGCTTAATATAATCATTGCGTCACTCATCTCCAAACATATGTAGTAAGATTCTTTAAACCTTTATTTTTCATATAATTTATCTAAATTGCTAATACCAATAAATGACTATTATGATAATATCTATTATTTCTATTATAAAAAACTCTATTCTTACAAAAAATTAGAACATTGGCCCGTTAGATGCACGGCCATTATTAGATATAGCCATATTATAGAAAAAGATAATTATTAGGTAAATTCACATATTTGAAAATTAATAATTAATTTATTAGAATTTTGGAAAAACACAATAAAACACATTAAATAACAGTTAGAAGCATTCGCTTTACGCCCTTGAATTCTTATTCACTGATGAATTGGGAAAGCCAACAGAAAGATTCGATATTCGATTCTGACTTTCGTAGAGCCGGTGCTATTGTTGCCTGCGCATAGGGCCGTCCTCCACTCCCGTCCTGGAGCGCTAAGGGGCTTTTATTTTTGGAACAGACATCATTGTTGATGCCTCGAATCAAGCTTTTATTGTGACATGTTATGTTTTCTTTCCCATTGCTAGTAGGTTGATGGGTCGCACATCCAGCACACATGTTTTGGCCTTGTGTGTCCATAACTCAAAAAAAATAGGTGACCTAATGGCCGCTGCCCAACTAAACATACCAATAGTCACCAGATTCATATGAGCTACTGAGGATTAAGCTATGATCTTTTTAAGATCGATCTGTCTTAAAGTGGTCGAGGAAGTATATATTAAAACAATCGCGCTCGGAGTATAAATGAAAGGAGTGGAACAAAGTGTCGCTTCGGGAAACATGGGTATTGAAAATCTTTCAAACCCGTAGGATCCTAATTTTAAAGGAATTCCTGCCAAGATGACAGATCCTACCGTAGGTGCCTCTACATGAGCTTCGGATAACCAAATATGAACTGGTACCATAGGCAAAGAAGTAATCCATAGAAAGATTTGGTGCCACTCACTAAATTCTGTGGTTAATGAAATTTGTAAATCGGTGGTTCCTGTTTGGAAAATAATCAACAGAATAGCTAATAGCATAAAAATAGATCTAAGTAAAGTTTAGAGGAAAAATTGATATGCTGCTTTGATCTTTCTTTGTCTCGAACCCTAAACCCCTATAAATAATGGTAGAGTAAGGGGTGGCCCCAAAGTAGAATTGACTAGTGGTGGTTGGTCGAAGCTCCAGTAGGTAGTCACTCCCTTCTCAAAGAACTATACGTGAGACTTTCATCTTATACGGCTCAGTCCTTAGCTTTCGTCATTAGCCTTAGCATTAGACCACTATCCATGCATGTATTTTCAGCCTAGACTCTCGAATCTTTTGCTTCTCAGGTGGTGGCAACTGAACGCAACTCTCGTCTTCCAAATCAAAATAAAAAGGGCTCATTATGAAGAAAGCACATGTGAGGCATAGTCGGGTTGCTCACGCAGCAGATTTGAATAGCTTTATGGCTACCCCTTGACTTACGGCCTTTATGCTACGACTACTGTGATGTGAGCAATTCAAATTGGTTTGATCTTTCCCAATCATTTTGGACGGAACTAGTACGCAACACTTGTACGGGGGTGCATGCATAAAGGTTTGGAACTCTTATATTATCTGAATCTTAAGGACATGAACCTATTCTCGAACCCTCGGCTGAGCTCTACCCAGCCCGCATTTCCTTTTGAAGGGGCTAAAAAATGTCTCCACCTGCTGGCAACAATCTTTCTTTGTAATTCTACTGAACGGGTCGACCCCTCCCCCTTTTATTTTAGCAACTTATCCTAAGGTCTCCAAGAGCTTGCCGGCAATGATAGAGGAAGCAACCCGCCTACTATGGCGAGGCGGCTTTTTACTTTCACAATAAGACCTGGATGATTATCTCTACCCTCGATAGCTTACGAGTTTACGTCCATCCCTGATCGGGTACAGTCTCTATAAAAGTTTTAATTTTCACATAACTTATAAAATTGGAATGAAAATACATAAATTGGTTTGAAATTTTTCTAGAGTTGATTTTCTAGTCATTTTAAATTAAGTGGCATGAGACAAATGTAAAAACTTTAAATTTATTATAATATACAAACAAACATCAAAAGATTGTTCGTAAAAATATAAAAAGGTCACTCACTATTGTGACTGATCATTCCCACCCTTCACATTCTCTTCCTCCTCTCTTACACAAGATAAATGTTCATTGAGCTCACTAACATTTTTTTTTTGTTTTCTTTCTTTCTTTGCAGATACATGCGCTTTATTTGTCATCACGACGTGTATGCACGGTGAGGAAGTTAGTCATATGGTTCATTGTGTTGAAGGATCTCCACAAGAAATTCACGACTGGATGTTCTTTCATAAACGTCCAAGAATTGAAGGTATCCCTGCTGAAGGACGATTCGATGTGCCAACAAAAGGATTTACAAACTCTTACCGGCGTATCTTCTCTTATGTAATTGAGCTAATGGTTAGTCATGCAAGTTTCTATCCATGGGTGAATGGCCCCTCAAGATTCCAAAGTTGCAGTGGCGAACCTTGGGATGACCAAATGAAGAATTCGGAGGACTTCCCAATTGAAAGGGTGAGTTAAAATGAGGTTTTAAAGTACATTATAATATTTACTAGTCTTTTTCATAAAGGTTACTTGTTTTTTATGTTTATAGAAACGAAGAATCTTCATTGATAGCTATAAGTCCATAGTTCCGAAAGCAAAATTCTACAATATGGCAGTATGTAGGACTGAAGAGTATAAAACTTAAATGATGCACTCGACAGTCAGCTGTTGACCGGGACTGTTGGTGTTACTTAGCAATTTCACCGATGGAATGGTAACATAAGTACCTCTTATCCATCATTTGTTTATAGAATTAAGGCAAATATAATGGATAACGTAACCACTTACTACTCATTTTACATATAAAAAAAAATAAAAAAATCAGAACAATTGCATAGTTTGTAATAGAGTGAGCTCTGCAAGTTCGAAAATCTAATTCTAGCGAGTGCATTATGAATTTGTACCATTCATGCGAACATGCGATGATCTGAATTTGATTTTTATTTCATTTTGGTGGACTTATTAATGTTTGAGGGATAAACCTTAGCATACATTCATAAATTTGGGTTTGAAAAATGCACTATTTCTACCACAAATACATACATATTACACATTATTTCCAAATAAATTTCAGTCAAATCTCTCATCTTGTACCGGATCATCCATGCACTTCATCTTTTCATCCTTTTTTTTTTTTGTTTTTTTCAATATAGTAACTGAATTGGTATAAATTAGTTTGATCGATTTTTTTTTTATTTTTTTATTTTTTTTATCAAGGACAACTTATGCTCCACCGCATAAATGAGCAATACCTCGTAAGAGAACGAATATCCTCTACCCGACACCGAAGGTACAATTTTCTTATATATACAATTGCAATAACACAAAATATCATTACCTATGTCTCAATTAGCAATAACTTATTGTAGGTGGATCTTAACAATCTTAACAATACCGGTAAAATTAAAAAAATAAATAAAAAAATAGTAGCTATCCCTATTCCCAGTACGGCAGTCAGATGATTAACCTAAATGTCATGAACTGATATGGTATCTCCCGAGAAGGAAAAAAACAATGTGTAAGATATAATTCCCCATCTTAAAGATCATCACATTCAAGAGATAATTTGTTTCTGAATACATTATCAAGTTTGATGGAAGTTTCAGACTTTTTCTTATTTGTAGTAACCCTTTGATGTCTCAAACAACTTTACCAGTAAATAATTTGTAATAGTTGTTTTCAGTCACATTAGTTAGCAAAGCAACGCCATATACATAAGGCCAAGGAAGCAAAGTAAATTTGATACATCAACAGTCCCTAAAACAGTCTGTTGTTTTAATTACACATCAATAACACCTCTTTGTATCTTTCGAAATGATTCTAAAGCATACTCTTGACTTGTATTAATTATCTGGGCAGAATGAGGTTCCTCTAAGAATGACTCACAAAACAAAACAAAACAAAACAACATATATCATATCATTTGGTTTTAGCTCAAATATAGTTCAAGTTTACTATAGAGGAAGTTCAAACTTGAAGATCTTGAAGTTCAAAAGAATAGATGATCTCATAGATATTATCAAAGTACAAATTAGCTTTTATTCCCATCTTATTGGTCCCAAAAAGAGTTCATTGGTGTATGGGGGGAGAATACACCAATTTCCAACAGTTTTCGATTTTGTGCAAACTGACTTGTACTAACTGACCAGGGCAAACTGAGTCAGAGAGTTTGATCAGAGTGAGAGTTCAGTTTATCCAACTCAGACAGTGAACTGTTGAGTTTGTTAAACTGAACTGGAGTGCGGAAGTTGGTGGCTAGTGTTGGAAAACTCTTTAGAAAATTCTTTATCTTTTAAACTAATAGTTCGATTAATGAGTCCAGTATGCGATGCTTGTTAGTTCAGCAGTTTGTAATAAGTAAGCAGTAAAGAGAGTTTGAGAGAGAGAGAGAGAGATCGATACACGAGAGTTTATTGTGGTTTGGAGATAACCTCCTACGTCCATGTCAGATCTTGTGATCTGAAATCCCTTAACCTTGGATTTCCTTTTCTCTTTTTTATACTGGCTGAGCACCAGCCTTAACCTTTTGTCAGTTCCTCTACGAAGATCAAGCACGAGTTATGAGTCGTGACCCTTACAACCTTTGCTTACAAACTTACTACAAACAGAAACTTAACTGCTAAACTCTTCCTTGTTGCAGAGCTTGATTGTGCTCAACAATGGTGGAAGTTACAACTCTTCTATCTACTACAAATATAACTAATCAGAATATGTAGAGAGAGTTTAAGTGAGTTACTAGACAACAGTAAACATCTAGAACTCTGATTCCAGAATGAGAAATCTCATTATCAACACTTGAAAAACTCGTTTAATTTTGAGTATTAAAGGATTTGACCGAAAGAGATTTCTTCAGCGATTGTGCTTGAGAGCTTTAGTTTCTCGTACTTGATTTTGGAATGGAAGAAGGTATATATAGGCTTCATTTGAAATAGAGCCGTTGGGTGTGTCAGATCCGTACACTGACACAAGTCATTCCTTCCCGTTGAGGCTATTCAGTTTACTAATAGAGATGTAGTAAACTGATCAGATCAACCTATGTAGGCAGGTTGATGCTTCCTCTTCAATTTGGAGTCATCAGCTTCCTTCCTTCAAACTGCAAGTCTTGAACTCTTTAAGGCAAGAGCTGAACTCCTTCAAGTTGGTTGACTAAGAGCTGCCTAATTAAAATCATCAATTTGAGCTATACATGGCAGTATGATCTAGCAACTTATCTCTAGAAAAGATCTAAAAAATTCCTAAGTGTTGTTTCGATAAACATCATCAAAACTTATAAACTGAGTGAGGTTACCAACAATTTCCCCCTTTTTGATGATGTCGAAACCAACACCTTACAAATAATTCCGAAGTAAAGAAATAGATAGTTCAATTCATTAGGAATCATAGTAAGATAAATCAAAAATAAATGAAGTTGTATTTAATAGCAACTTGGACAAAGAGAGATTGTCATCAAGGCTTCAATTAAGAAAGTACTTCATTAGGTAATACAACTTACACCAGAAACATAAACGAATAGATTACATGTAAGCTTGATTACTCAAAAGCATTGTCATCTCCTTATGCAAGTTCATCCATCTTCCCTCTAAACAAGTTCTTCCTCCTTTCATCTCTATCAGCTTTAGTTTCTTGGTGTTCGAGATGAAACACCTCTCAGGATTTTCTTTCTTGTTGTAGAGATCCTGGATTATCTCTTCCAGGATCTTTCTTCCCTCATTACACTTCCCTTATTTGGAAGACTCATCACCTTCCTCTCAACTCTTCTTCTTCTTCTTCGCCACTATATTGCCATCTTTCCTCTTCTTGACATCATCAAAATGGGTTCGGATGAACTCCCAGAGTTTGGCGTTCTCAATTTGGAGGGCTTCGACGTGGCGATCCACGTAATCCTCACAGTGGATTTCGAGAGCAGCCACATCTGACATTTGGGCAAGGCCATATGCTGTGAAGATCGAGGTGCATGGGTCTCCATGGTCTCCTCCGCTATGGACTTGGTGAGAGAAGTTACTTCATCGTGCAGCTCCTTGAGGCATTGGTCAAATTTGGCATTTGCTCCCTTAAGCTCATCGATGAGGATGGAGTCTACCTTGTCAGACCAAACGTGGTCTGGCATATGAGAGTACAGAAGAAAGCTGATCTTCATGCCGTGATGGAGGGGTCGACGAGCCTTGACCTTCACAACCTAATCTCCATCATGAACTCAGGTAATGAACCAAAGTTTCCTCGATCAACAGATTGACGAGCAATCTGGCCCATTAATGTCTAACTGCTTCATCACAACCGACATTACCCTAAACTTAGACAGGGAGATAGATTCATTGGACCCAGCGTACGAAAGAAAGACATTGTGGATGAATTCAAAAAGAATTCGGTACTCCGGCTTCAACAATTTTTGGTTAAAGGTCGTCAGGTCAAATTCCTTCACCGGCCTGATCAGTGCTTGCTGACAAACTTCGTGGATGGCAGAGAGAGGAATCTCATCGATTTTACAGATGGTTCCTATATTTGCAAGATTATATGCTTGCAAAACCAAGGGTAGTACCGGAGTGGGGAGATCCGGTTCCCCCTTGAACTTCGAGGCAAAAGGTTGCCGATGCAGGGTCTGCATCCACCGACACGATGGAGCAGTAGAATAGGTGACATGCCTCGGCAGAAAATGGATAGACTTCGTTGTAATGATGTTGAAAAATCCTTCGCATTTGCAGATGAATTCGAACATTGGGTTGAGTCCTTCATACCCGAAGTTCTTAAGAACAACAATCCTTTCGAAGAAGATTTCAGGCATGATCATCTCTACTTTCTCTGTGAAGGGCAAATCTGTAGCCATTCTGAATGTGATAAATTTGAGAGAGAAATTATTGAATTTGGAAAGATTTTAGAGTGATTGCAGGAATTAGAGAAGTCACACAAAAGTAGAGTGAATTTCTACACGGTGTTGCACTTAATATATAGTTTGACTCAACGGTCTAGATTTAGTCAGCAAATCTGGACGGCTAAGAATGTGTGTGAGTGTGTGATGAAAAATCGTGGGCTGGAAAAATGCGAGTGGCTGCTGCGAGTGGGCGGGCGAGTGCGAATGGGAAAAAGCCTTACCACTAAACAGTCGGATATTAGACATAACTTCCTTCATTTTCGTAGAGCTTTTCATATTCTTAGTACAGAAATCTAAGAAAATCTTCGTATGTGACAGAGAATAATGATGATTAAGTATGGCACATTGCGTAGAAGAATAGCTTTAGTCTATGGAGATTGATACGACAACTCCAGTTCCCCCTTAATTTGATCAAACTGAGGTATGAAACGTCAGTTTGATGTTGCAGTTTGAGATCATTATAAATTGTTGATCTGGAATAGGTGATTGGGTCCCACCATTTGAGAGACAGATTGAATAGCAGTTCGAGAGGTGATCTTGGACACATCAAACTGTAGTGATGATTAGAACTGACTGGCCTGTATCAAACTGGTTTAATAAGCTAAACTGAGTTCCCTACAATGATCAGTAGTTGTTCCAAAGGATCTGACTGAACGTTAAGATTTGGGTGAGAGGATCTGCATTAGGAATCTGAACTTATAGTGAGTAGTTCAGTGCGGGTGGATGTGACTTGTCATGTCTGTTGAGGTACGGGAGGAAGTCCTTGTTGTATATTGAGCGCTTCAAGCATCCACTGTCGATGATCCAGACGAAACCACCGGTAGCTACGCTTCCATTCATCTGCTTTCCAATCTGCATTATATAGTTTTGACAACCCATCTGAAGATGGGTACCTTGTCAGCAGTTTGTATACCTTCAGATTGGCTTGATTGTGTTCTCTTCCTTTTAGATGATCTCCTCTTGTAGTATCGAGGAGTAGGTTGACTCTGAGGTACGTAGTAGAAGGGGTCCTTACTTTATCCAGACTGATGGTAGATTGATAAGCTGATTGATGGTAGACTGGATAGACAGGTTGCTCATAATACCCATACTAACACCATTGATCTGGGTATCCAGTTTGATGTCCAAACTGGCAACAGTGAAATTTTGGGGAGAAACAACATTCACCGCTTACTACACCCAGAATCACACTCTAATCAACACACACCATAACAAGACCCCACATGAATTGTGGAAAGGGAGAATTCCTACTCTCTCCCATTTACATATTTTTAGTTGTAAGTGTTTCATTCACAACAACGGTAAAACACAATTGAGAGCGTTTGATAGCAAAGCTGATACGAGAATATTCCTTGGATATTATCCTACAAGCAAAGTTTATCTTGTCTACAATTGTCAAACTCTTGTTGTGAAAGAAACACCACATGTTGATTTTGATGAAGCTGCCTTCAAGACTCCGCAGGTACAGGTAAATGCTGAAAGCATGAATGTTGTACCTGAAAGCGTGAATGCGATTCCTGAAGCTTCTTCCGGACCAGTTACGCGCTCTGCCTCAAATCGTATAGATCTGGTGGACGCCTCAGAAGAAGAGGAGCTTGAAGATAGAATTAAAGCCATGGGACAGGATCTCAATAAGCTATCTCTCGATAAGGGTAATCCAAACTCAGGAATAGTTGATCCTTTGACCTCATTTGTTCCAAACAATGAGGAAGTTCCATCAAGTTCGGTGGTTCGTGATCAAGGGAATGGTGACGATCACACACCACGCTCCGAGGAGGATGATGTAGAGGCTCTCAATCAAAAGAAGCGTTGGTTAAGATATCATACTCAAGAAGGTGTTCTAGGTGATCCCAGCCAGGGCGTCATGACTAGGAGCACCTTATTCCATGGTGAAAGTTGTTTGTTTAGTTTCTTCCTAGCAAACACCGAACCCTCATCGGTGGAAGACGCTCTAAACGATTCAAATTGGGTGACCACCATGGAAGAGGAGCTGAATGAGTTTGCAAGGAACGACATTTAGTACCTAGTTGATCGACCAATTCATCAAAGCGTCATCGGTACCACACGGGTGTTCAAGAACAAGACCGACGAGAATGGCAACATTGTTCGCAATAAAGCTCAACTAGTTGCTAAAGGTTATTGCCAAGATGAAGGGATCGATTTTGATGAAACCTTCGCTCTCGTTGTTGTCTCGAAGCAATTCAAATGTTCCTTGCATATGCCACATCCAAGAAGTTCAAAATGTATCAAATAGATGTGAAGAGTGCTTTCCTCAATGGTGATTTAAAGGAGGAAGTGTACGTCGAGCAGCCCCAAGGCTTAGAAAAGAGTGATCAAGTGTACCGGCTCGTCCAAGCGGTTTATGGCCTCAAGCAGGCTCCTAGAGCATGGTACGAGACTCTTTCAAACTTCCTTATTGAAAGCGGCTTTCAAAAAGGGAAGGTAGATCAAACTCTATTCACTATCAACGACGGTGAAGACATGCTTTGGGTACAAATATACGTCGACGACATCATCTTTGGCTCTCCAAATCAAACCTTGAGTGACAAGTTTGCGGGTTTGATGAAGAGAAAGTAAAAGATGTCGATGATGGGGCTGATGACTTGCTTTTTAGGATTGCAAGTAAAGCAAACGAGTAAAGGAAGTTTCATCAATCAAGCCAAGTATACTCGTGATATGCTCACTAAGTTTGGTGTTCAAAATTACAAAAGCGTGAAGATTCCCATGAACACAAACTTCAAGATAGATCCAGATCTTGATGGCAAATCAGTCAACCTTACGGATTATCGTATGTTGATTGCTTTCTTGCTCTATCTTACTGCTAGCCGGCCCGACATCACCTTTGATGTGGGCGTCTGTGCTAGATTTCAAAGCAATCCAAAGTAAAACCATTTGGAAGGAGCTAAGTGCATTCTTCGATACCTAAAATGGACCATCAACTTAGGTCTATGGTATCCGGCGGAAGATGATCTCATGCTTAGTGGCTACTCCGATGCCGATTTTGGTGGATGTAAAGTTGATCGCAAATCAACAACTGGAACGTGTCAATTCATTGGCAACAAGCTTGTCTCTTGGTTCTCCAAGAAACAAACAAGTGTTGCCACCTCTACCACCGAAGCGGAATACATGGTTGCGGGAAGTTGTTGCTCTTAAATCCTTTGGCTAAAGCAGCATTTGAAAGATTATAAAGTGGAATGCTCGGAGATTCCAATTTATTGCGACAACACAAGCACAATCTCTATCACTCACAATCCCGTGCTTCACTCTAAGTGCAAGCATATTGAAATTCACCATTATTTTATACGGGATCATGTGGAAAAGAAAGATATAGTGGTGGAAAAGATACACATGATCATCAAAAAAATGGATATTCTCACAAAGCCACTTCCACAATCTCGCTTCAATCAGTTGTGTTTGGAACTAGGGTTGCTAGACCCCAGTGAGGAGAAGGTGGAGTAAGGTGGAAAAGGTAAAGCGTGTTCCTTGCCTATCCTTACGCTTTCCTCGTTATAGGAAAGATTGTTAGGATAATAGGTTAAGGGAGAATCAGGCTTTACAAGAGTTGTGAAAGATGAAGATGAAGATCAAGACCGAGGGGTGGAGTTCCCTTCAGAGCACCAACCTCTACAAACTTTTACATTTCATGTGAAAACACTGTTGAGTGTTCCTCATTTCTCGAGCTAATCGAATTAGCTTGGTTAAGGTTGAGTGTTCGTACCACAGTGCTCGTAAAAATATATGTCGTCTTGTCAGAGCGGTGCACAAGTAGATACATTTTGTGGATATTCAAGGAAGTCAAACTTATAAGGTTAGAAGTTTGCACAACCGCGATTCCATTCCCAACCCTTCTACCTCATTCTACGATGCTGAAGAAATATGAAAGCATTAAGCTTGGTCATCATCTAAGTAACAAAGCGTATTCGTAAGATGGGGCGCTTACGTGGAGTCACTTTTGATGCTTGATCACTTAACATTCACAAGCTTTTATGGTGGAAAAGGAACAAGAAGTGAAGCGTGATGAAGACTCTCACCACTGCTTATTGTGAAAGCCTCATTTGTTATGAATGATGTAAAGCACCTACTCTGAAACGGAAAGTGTACTCTCAAAAACTCCACTTCATGGAAATATGAGATGGTTTGCCCTAGTAAGGAGAGTGAAATCATAGCTCTATCATGGATGATGTGAATCTCAGGCCCAAACAGTATATCCCTAGTAAAGAGGCAACTTACATCATTTCATTGAAATCTATGAAGAAACTCATCCCCAACTGGATCCCTTGTGGATTTAGTAATCTCATAATTATCCATGCTGTGGAACTCACGAGGTAAACCTACCCTAGTAAGAGAAAAGGACTTTGCATTATTTCATCTCTCATCATAAGTAAAGTGCTTCCCCTACAGAGTTGACGCTCTCTTTAAATATAGTCCGAAGCGCTGTTTAAGGGGGAAACACACTAACTTAGAGAGAAAGCGCCTAGATGATAACAGACGCTCTTACAATTCCAAAGCGTGAATGTTCTTGTTTCTCAACTAACGCTTTAACATTTGAGTATGTGGATTATCAAAGCGTGGTATCAGTCAATTACAATATTGACTGACTGGTATGTCTTCCTTTCGTATCTTTTCAATTCAAGTAAGTGAGTTAACGCAAAGCGTGTTCAAGAACTTTGTGCGTGACTTACTGAAAATATTAAAGTGCTGATACAAACGCTTTCCGAACTAGACGCTCTCGTCTAATTTCCAAAGCGTGGCAATCAACCAAATTTCTAATCTTTTTGAAAATTAATCTCTCATTAATCTATTTAAATTCACAGCTAAATATATACTATATATCTATAAAGTAGGATATCAATCAAGTATGGTTTGCGTGTGATATCTTTGCATTTAATGCAAAGATTGTTGTGGTTACAGTACTCGAGACTCACTCGCTCATGTATCTCACGCATACTACCAAATAGCCAAAAACTTTTAATCTTGGCCGTCGGATATTTCGAATTACTTTTTCCTTGACCGCATGATTAAAGTAACCGTAGAGCACGATCTTAACCACTCACCCCATTCTCGGAACGTGATCTTAGCCATTCACTAAGACACGTCACCCCACTACCTTTATTTTTTCTCATATATACACACCGATTCCTTCATCATCTTCATTACTCATTATTTTTCGCCATTTCTATAAATTTCAAGTTCTAAAACTCACAGAACTTCTTCTCTACTAAACCTTCCAACTTTTTCAGAAATCTACTAAAAATGGTTAATACAAAATGGCAACCCGCTCCAAGAAGCCACTATGGAGAGTTCGTGTTTACAGAAGCTCACGTCGATCGTGACCTGCTCACCGATGGCAGAATCAAAAAGAGAGGGATACTAAATTCAGGCTTGGAGAATCTTCTCTTCAAGCATCTCAAGCACATCTATCCAGTAGGGGTTGTCGAGTTCCTTTCCAACTTGAACTCGGAAACCCTAGTAACCAAAATCTCGCTGCAAAAGTCCGACGAATCCGGCCTAGTTCGCTCGGTGGCAATAGAAATTCTAGAGCTCGACGCTATGTTTGAAGATTCAGTCCCTATTCTGAACTCTGGGGAGGATGCAGAGTTTGCTGGAGATCCGGACATCCAAAAAGTGTTCAGGCACTTCACGAAGGATTCGCGCGCCATCTTCATCCGTAAACAGTCGAAGGCGACATCGCTTCGCCCGCCCTTCGACAATATGATCAACATTGTGACAAAGTGCTTAATTTGTCACATTGGTAGCTGGTCAACTATCACGGAACAGAAGATTCGTCTTCTTTCAGCGCTCTTTGATACCGCTATCAATAAGACGCTTTACAACTAGATGTTTTACAACTGGAGAGCGTAGTTTGTAAAGCAGCTTGTGGAGGCAAGCAAAGCCATCAAGGAGGTGAAGGAAGGCAAGAACAAGGGGCAACTTTCCTTCCTTGGGAAGTTGAAATATGGAATGAAAATTTCCATATTTCTTGAGCATTCATGGCCGGCTCAGGAATGGCCCGTGGAATTCAAATACACTCATGTACTTTTCAATAAAGCGCTCCCAGGCGACGAGTTTGGTGTTGTCGCTCCCCCCCCCCCCCCCCCGGTTCTGAAATTGAATATATAGAAGCCGAAGCATTCATCCTCAAGAAAGAAGAGGAGAAGAAAAAGAAGAAAAATAAAGGTGGGAAAACCACCAAGAAGCCAAAATGCTCTGTGCCATCAGAGAAATCAGTCCCTTCTATGAAGGGAAAGCCTGGCTTGGTTGATGAGAATGATCAGGAAAGTTCTTCCTCATCCAGCGCTTCTGATTTTGACAAGACTTTAAGTCAGGATCTGGAAGCCGGTGCCAAAGCCGCCCACGAAAAAGGCGAGGAAGTTGATGCGCCCGGTGCCGACGCTTAACAAATTGGAGCTCTCAACTTCAACGATGGAGCGTCAAGTCCTTCAGTGGATGAGGAGCTCCAGGCCGACTCTCCTCTCCTCCAACTCTCAAAGTGTCAAGCCCGGTAGTGTAGGTTTTTAACAGGGAACTTTCATGGGCTGAGGAGGAGATCCGGGAATTCTTCAGAGCATTCTCTCTACCTCCACCCGTACTGGAGGTTACTTCACGTTTCTTGAAGTATGTCCGAAACTGCAGCACCAACATCTACAAAGTTTGCCAGATGGTGCGGGCTAACGATCCCAAAGCGTTGATCGAGGAGGAGGCCTTGATCCTTAGCCGCTTCGGATTGGATCGCTTCGACGACCTGGTCAATGAGCCAAAGGTGTGGAAGATTATTGAGAGGAAGGTCAACGATTTTGTTCCCTCCTACTTCCCTGCCCCCACAACACCAGCTGGCGCCACTGTCCAAGAGTTTGAAGAACAGCTCTCAGTTCTTCAAACCACTCATGATGAAGTGGAGCGTGAGTGCACCAAGCTGAAGGCAGAGATCAAGGAGAGAGAAGACCGGCTGTCCAAAGCTGAGGAGGAGAAGAAGAAGAGCGATGCAGAGCTTTCAACTGCTTCCACAGAGTTGAAAGAACTGAAGGAAAAGTTGACAACTGTTGAGAGCCAGTTGGCCACAGAAAAGGAGAATGCCCAGAAAGCTAATGAAGAGCTTTCGAACGCAAACTCATAGCTTCATGAAATTCCTGTATTGCGTTCGAAAGTGCTGAAGCTTTCTGAAGACTTGATGATTGCTCTCGACGGCATCGATCAAAGCGCGAGGCGCTGGAAGCTGAGATCGATCGTTTGGTGATTGAGCAGGATGAGCAAGAGCGTGTCAAGAGAGAGCTCAAATCCACTAAAGCGGAGCTCTCCAAGACTAACGTGAAGCTCGTCCAAATGGATAACGAGCTGAAAGCGGCAAAGGCTGAAAAATTTGAAGCCGATTCTGTTGCCCGTCAGCTGAAGGAGAAGCTGGAATCCGTGGAGAGGAAGCTCCTGAATTTGGAGCATCACAGGAAGCAGGCTGTGGCCATGGTAGGCCAAGCCGCAGTTGGAGAGCAAAGTGGATCGAGCCGGGATGGACCTATTCACAATGACATGGTTGAGCGTATAACCAACCAAATCGAAGCGCTCTCGAATTTGGTGTAATCGGAGCTCCGCATATTCTGCACCAGCTTTGAAAGGTCAATCATCTTGACCAATGCGCGCTCTCCAGCTCCAATACTTTCAGCACAAGTCCTTGGCGCTCTCTTGGCACAAGGTCTCTTGAAGCAAAATCAGCTAAACATCTCCTTGCCAGGAGCCGCCAGCCAAAGTGCCACCGTACAGTCCTCTCCCTCCAAAGCTATTTTTAACGTTGCCAAAAAAGGGGAAGTGACTGGGACACCAAGTTGTCCATCCACAATGGCCAAGGCAACAGGCGACGCTTCCAAGAAGGTGGAAGCACCAAAGAAGGGGGAAGCAGAGCGGCAAGTAATAATATCCAACAAGCTAATTAATGCCACTCCACTTCAAGCGGTGTCAGCAGTGCCACAACCATAGACAGCGAAGCGCAAAAACTCAGAGCCTGCTGACATCAATCCCAAGAAGAAGAAGAAACTGACTCCCGCAATGATGACCAAGGAGGTTGGAGCACAACGCGAATTCCATGAGGAGTTGGATGCAATTTTGGTGCACAAAATGAAGTTCCACCTCCGCATGTATCTGTTGAAGCACACACCGACAAATGTTGAGGAAAAAGAATGCTTGGAAGTGATGGCAAAATATAAAGCAGTGTCGGAGTGTAGGGAGGAAGTTTTTAATGAACAAGTGATAACAGACTCGGAGAAAGTGCTTCACCTTTTGAAGATGGAAGCGCTTGAAGGGAAAAGAGTCTACGTCGAGGGCCTACACACTGACACTTTCGAGAAGTGCAGAAAGCAGTTGCAGGCCAAGGAGGAATTTGAAAGGAAAAGGCTGAGCGATGAGGCTCCTAACGCCAAATTTGTTGATGAGATCATTCCAGCTGACCTCAAGGAGGAATGGAATGATGTTGGCAACAGTTGCAGGCCAAGTTCGTTAAACGCTTCTACTACTGTTAAGGCTTTCGCACTGAATACGCCATGGACTGCTTCGTTGCATACATGGATACTCACAAAGCCTCTCTCTTCAACAAAATTTTGGAGTTGGTAGATGGAGTGACTCCCAAACCTTCAAAGCAAGAAAGCTACAAACTCCCACTAGTTGGAGGCGCTATCCCGGATGAAGAAGCAATCAAGAAGGAGGTCGATGAGTGTGCTGAATGGCTTGAACAGAATAACCGTCCTAACCACACCAAAGTTGCCATCTTGGATAGGGTTTACAAAGCCTATGGCTTAATTCCTCCTGCCCCTCGTAAATGCTTCAAGTAGATATTCATTGTATATGTATCATCTCTTTATCTCACTTATACAATGATATCTTTTACTGCTTTAAGACAATTACTCATTGTCTTTACTTATTTATATGCTTTCATTTAACTACTTTTAACTGCATTAATATTGCGTTTTGCCTAACCCACTATTCTTCTTATACTTAGCCTAGAATTGTCTAGATTTGTGTAAGTACTTGACGTCGGGTTTTGGCATCATCAAAAAGGGGGAAATTGTTGGGATATTATATTAAGGGGGAACTTGAATCAAGTTAATAAACAATTTGTTTGATTCGATTCCAAGACCCTCGTTAGAATATTTTCCTTGTTATTTTTCTTGATGAATCTAGACAAGTTATACTTAGCAAAGCTTGCATGTTAGGAAGCTTTTATTTTAATCTAGAAGCGCATGTTATGAAGCAGTCAATGTTCGCGAAGCGTCAGATGTCGAAGCAGCATCAAGCATTGAAAGTGTTAGGTGAAAGTCGCCATACCTCTAGGTGCGGCGGACATCCCCTCCTAGCTCTACAGTCTGCAAAAGAACTGACACCAACGAATTTTCCGGAAAACGAGGAACACGCTACCCTCTTCTCTCTCAACGGGAAGTAGGTTCCTCTTATTATAAATAGAAGGAGTTGCACACACTAAATATAACGCACGTACAAACAATTCAAGCATACTACTCACAAGAACTCAAGCAAATCATCATTTACATTCCTTTAGTTCTTCGAAGCGCTTCTAATTAGTGTGTCCTTAAGAAACTTCTTTCTTAAGTATTGCAACTACCTTATTTCTAGGTTCAAACTCATATCCAAAGCCTAGCTTCGAGAATCCTTATCCCTTTACTTGTGATTTTCATTGTAAAGGATTCTCACACTTACTAAAACTCAAAAACCCCAAAAACCCAAGTCTAGAGTTGTTAGATTGAGTTTGTAAGGTTGTAAAGTTTTTGTAAAAGAATTGGTTGTTGTAAGGCTTCTCGAGAGCCGGTAAATCTCTGAGGATTCAAGTGTAAGTTTTGTTACTGCCTTGAATCACTTCCCCTTGGAAGTATAAAACAAGGGATACCGAGTGAAGGTATTCATCCCGTCGAGGATAAGAGTGGACGTAGGAGAGGTGCTTTGAACCACTATAAAATTGTTTGTCTCTTTACCTTAAGTTATTTATCGCTTCGATTATTTGCATACACACACACACGCTTTAATATTCAACTTGGTTTTAATTGTGACAAAAGCTTTAAGTCTCACCACATTCCGCACCATACTCACGAGCGAGAAACTTCAAAAGCTGCACTAGCATTCGAAGCGTCTACTCAACTAAAAGGACAAAAAATGAAAGAGAAGTTTAACACTTCTCAACACACGTATTCACCCCCCCTCTACGTGTGTTAGTCACTTTCGGGACCAACATATATATATGTATATATATATATATATATATGGAGCGGTTCCTGTTATAAAAAATCCCCTGTGCTAAAATGAGAATAAATCTAGTCCACAGATTTAAAGTTAATTTGCGGTTGTGATTAATTTAAAATATATAACTATAAGCATCAAATAACATGCTTAGAGGGCAGATTAGGTAGTATATAATATTTTCTCTCACTTAATAGTGTTGTTGCCGAAATCATGACGGGAAATAACACCATATCCCCCAAATCATGCTAAACTAATTCCTTTCTAAATCTACTCAAGCAATTCATACATCTGTATAGATTTCGTGTTTAGTTCTTCTTCTTCTTTATGCTTAATTTATTTGAGCAACGCATTCGGAAGCTTCGTTGGAAAAAAAAAAAATTCAAGCTTCAAATAAGTTTCATGGAGAATCATTTGTTTGGAGACGAGGTTTCCGTTTGTATATATTTTCTTCTTTGACCAAATGATTTAGCCCTTTAATTTATAAAGATAATCAAAATTGTGGTTTAATTTTGGATGAAGCAAATTAACAAGTTCTTTTTAATATCATTTGAATGACATTAAGCATGTTTATACAAGATTAAAAGACAAGATTAAAAGCAAGGTTATGGTTATTAAACACCATAGTAACACGTCGCTACTATGTGCATAATTAAGGACTATTATTTTCGTATTGATGCTTAATACCGAACACATGCATGCTTATTACTTAAAAAAACCATGCTTAATAAATATAATGATATGAGAAGTTGTGTAATTAATTTTATAATTTGTTAATTTTTACACTTAATTTTTTATGTTTAATATTAAACACGTTCATGCTTATTACTTGTTAAAATCATGCTTATTCATTTCACTTACAATATGTTTTGTACATTCATTTTTTATGCTTAATATTGAACACATGCATGCTTCTTACTCAAAAAAATCATGCTTAATGAATATGATGATCTAAAACGTGATGTTATTAATTTTAGGATTTGTTGGTTTTTAATTAACTATAATTAAATCGGAAACTATATTAAAAAAACATAGCAAATGGAAATAACACTACTCCGTAGGATAGAGTTTAATTATTTTCTTCTTTAGTTTTAAAAAAAAAATAAAACAC
The DNA here is from genome assembly GCA_001642375.2 of Mentha longifolia. Classification (NCBI taxonomy): domain Eukaryota; kingdom Viridiplantae; phylum Streptophyta; class Magnoliopsida; order Lamiales; family Lamiaceae; genus Mentha; species Mentha longifolia. The sequence continues at coordinate 26,331,441 of CM038110.1, read as the reverse complement.
TATGATAGAATTTAATGTGACAAATTTGATGGCTAAAGTCTAAATAAAACCGCCCCTTGAGTTATGGTAAGTAATTAAAATCCCAAAAATATATGAATCGGTTACGTTAGGAATTATAATTAGACAAATTTTCTCTCATTCAACTTTAAAATCATCCTTATCAAATTTGTAATTCTCAATTTGCCTAATCATCACAACCGTATAAAATAGAAGATGGATGGTTGAGATTTATTCTCATTTCTCACATATGAATCTATTTCTATATGATCCATCATATATATATATATATATATATATATATATATATATATAGGGGATGGATCATATGGGAATGAGTCCCCACATGAGAAATGAGAATAGATCTCATTCATTCATTTTACTAGATCAATGGCTCTCGATTTATGAGAGATTAATATTTAAGATTGGCAGTTACAAAATAATGCAAGATGGGGAGGATATTATTGGCATAGAAAACATATCTTACATTTTTAAATTCCTACAATTATGGGATTGGTCATATCCGTACATGAAACGTTTTAACTCTCTCTCTCGTCTCTCATCCATATTTAGAGAAGTTGTTATATTTCTATTAACCTTCTTCACTCACATATTTTATTATTTCGTTCATTTTGTTTCATCAATAAATAATTTTATTGCTCAAGTTTCTATTTTGCAAATAGTTATCATCATATTTTTAAACGCCATGTTTTTATGCTTACGGCTCAATATTTTAATGCTTACGGTAACATATTTCCATGCTTAAGGCTACATATTTTTATGCTTAAATAAAAATATATATATGTATCATGTTTTTGTTAGTATAAATTATGCTTACAGTTCCATATTTTAGTGCTTACGGCAACATATTTTAGTGCTTACGGCAACATATTTTTATGCTTAATGCAATATATTTTTATGCTTAAATAAAAAAATGTACTTATATCCTCTTTGTGTTAGGATAAATTATGCTTACGACTCCAATCTTTTATGCTTATGGCAATGTATTTGAATGCTTAAGACTATATATTTTATGTTTACGGTTACTTTTAAAAATGTCATATACAAAATATAAAAATTAAAAATATATTTTTATAGGAATGAATTTTATCCGATTTATATGTTCTTCTTCTGCGAGATAAATAGGAATGCTACAAAAAAATATTTTAATAGGAATGCAAGTACAATAAATTGATTCGAACTTGCTCTCAAAAATATAAATGATGCTTGACATTCTCATCGAAAGCAAAAATATTCCTTGTGCATAAAGTTAAGGCCGTGATTTCCGCATCCAGTTACGTGAGAGATAAAATATTATTATTAAACTGCCCAATATACCCTTTAATTGTATTGAGGAAATTGTGATTGACATTGCTGGGATTGAAGTGAAACAGAAGGTTGTCTGGGACAGAATTCCTCGATACTGCACTGATTGCAAGCATGCGGAACACACACCTGAAGCTTGCTATGCTTTTGGCCGAAATGCACGGCCGGAGAAGCGAGCTCCTCCTCGCGCTCGCAAGTCGGAGCATGGAAATTCTATTGTGCCGCGCGCATCTGTTAAGGAGGGTGAATCTAAGCAGAATGATAGCTAGAGGCCGAAGAGCAGTGACAAGAGAAAAACTCAAGGTAAAAAGAATCATTAGGGTCATTAGAGTTCTCAAAGCAAAGATGTTTCAGCTTCTCAGGCAAAGCAGAATGAGCAGACAGGCCATCAGGGCTCCACAGATCATGCTTCTTCTTCCGGTTCCAAGATTGATCAGCATCAGACTCAGTTTCAGAAAGCTCGACAAGTTTTTTCCAAAGAAAATAAGGGCGAATGGGTAAAGGTTTCCCATCAGAAGAAGAACAGCAACAAACAGAACAGACAGTGATCAGAAATTCTTATGCAATGCTTCAAGTTGAGAATGAACAAGATGACGATACAGTGATGACTGGACATGACAGTGCTACCAGACAGACAGGTGAAGATGATGTCATGTTTGAGAGTGAGCAGGATGTGCATGCAGGCAGTGTACAGATGAGGGAGATTCCCACTGAGGGTCGTGTTTCTAGCGATGCTGAGGGTAGATTGTTACAGAGTGGACTTTCCATTTCAGAGATTGTCTGACTCGTTTCCTTATGGAACGCCCAAGGCATCGTTGATAAGAAGCCTTTGGGTACTCTTACTAATCTGTGTAGAGAACACCATCTTTCTTTTGTTGTTATTCTGGAGCCCATGAATGAGCATGATCCCTCTGTTCTCGCTAGGAAGATTGGTCTTGTTCATGTGCATTCTAATGTCAGTAACAAGATTTGGATCTTTGCCCATATGTACTACCAGGTTGATGTCTTGGAGGACATGGAGCAGCTTGTCCATGTTCGTATTTCGGCTGCTGTTTTTCGCCACCCATTGTTTGTAACCTCAGTTTATGCCAAGCATTCTAGACGGGATCGGTGGCCACTGTGGGATACACTTTGAGAGTTTTCTTATGAAATGGATGGCAAGCCCTGGCTCGTTGGCGGTGACTTCAACATCTTTCTTTCTGAGGAAGAAAGATCTGGGAGCGATGTGGATCGTCATCTTGAGATGATGGATTTTGCTAATGCTATTTCAGATTGTCAGCTGCTTGACCCTGGGTTTGATGGTTCTATCTTCACTTGGGAGAGAGCTGGTCTGAGAGAAAGGTTGGACAGGATTCTGATTGGGAAGCACTGGGAGACTGTTTTTGCTGTGACTTGTGTTACTCACCTCCTGAGAATTGCCTCTGATCACAGTCCTCTTTTGGTCAGATGTCAGTTTTTGTCTCAGATTCTGAGAGCTTCGTTCAGATTTCAGAATATGTGGGTCAGACATCACTCATTTGCCTCTGAGGTTGCCAAGATCTGGGAAGCACCGACTGGGTTTGAGGGTATGTTGAATCTACAGTTCAAGCTTAACAGAATGAAGAAATTTATGAAAGGATGGAATAAAGAGGTGTTTGGCAATATTCATGCACGTTTGAGAGAAGCTGAGGAGGCTGTCGGAGTGGCGTAGTTAGCATTTGATGCTGGTCCAATGCCGGAGTTGCGATCTGAGCTCAATCGTTGTGTCGCTCAGTATGTCTTGCGCACTAGGATAGAAGAGGATTTTTGGAGACAGAAGGCAGCGATTCCGTGGATCATGGTGAGAGGAATACCAAGTTCTTTCAAGGCTGGGTAAAACAGAAGAGGGTCAAATCGAGGATTCATGTCATTCAGGATGAGGATGAAGAATTTACTGAAGCAGCTGATATCCGCTCGTCTGCTGTGGATTTCTTTCAGAACTTCTCACTTCTGACATTCCGATTCCCCTAAATAATGTCTTGGAGGGCATTTTCCCTCTGCCTAAATCTGTTGATCTCCAATATCTTTGCTCAGTGCTGAGGTAGAAGAGATTCGTTCAGCGGTGTTTGGAATCAGTGGTGACAGCACTTCTGGCCCTGATAGTTTCACTTCGTTGTTCTTTCAACTGTTGGGAAACTGTTTGTTTAGACGTGGTTGCTGCTGTTATGAATTTTTTTCAGGGCTCTCCTATGCCTCGTAGCTTCATTGCTACCATTATCGTCCTCATTCCGAAAAGGGCGACTCCTGTGACTTGGGCTCATTACCGGCCAATCAGTCTCTGCAACGTTACTAACAAGATCCTTACAAAGATCTTGACTTCTCGTTTGGCCCCTCTGATCCCTCTTGTGGTGGCGCCGAATCAGAGTGGTTTCGTTCGTGGTCGGTTGATCAATGATAATGTTCTGCTTGCCCAAGAGCTGATTCATGATCTGAAGAGGCCTCCTGGTCGCCGTGGGACTCCGAATGTTGCACTCCAGTTGGACATGGCTAAGGCTTATGATTGAGTCCAATGGCCGTTTCTGATGAATGTTTTGAGGAGCATGGGTTTTCCAGATCAGTGGGTTGACATGATGCAGAGATGTGTTCAGAACTACTGGTTCTCGGTGTTGGTGAATGGAGCCCGCGGGTTTCTTCCATTCCACTAGGGGCCTTCGTCAGGAAGATCCCCTCTCTCCTTCACTTTTTGTTCTTGCTGCTGATTATCTATCTCGCTCTCTGGACAGATTGATCATTGATCAGCAAGAAATGATGTATCGCTGCCTAAGAGAAATGTGTTTCCTATCTCTCATTTGGCATATGCTTATGACATCATCATCTTTACTTAGGCTAGGAGGGAGGCTTTGGAAAAGTTGAAGATGTGCCTGGATAATTACTGCACGGTTTCTAGACAGTTGATTAACTTTGATAAGAGCAACTTCTTTATCTATGATAAGTATGCTGATGAATAGCAATAGAGCATCCAGGAGATTGGGGGCTTCCAACGAGGCACTTTTCCCTTTATCTATCTGGGAGCCCCTATTTATCAGGGCTGGATAAAGTCGTCTCTTTTTCTTAACTAGAGAGAGAGAATCAATGCTCGTATTCATAGCTGGTCTCACAGACACCTTGCCTTTGGTGGAAGGCTTGCGTTGATCAAGAGCACTCTCTCTACTATACCTCTTCACATTCTCCAGGTGATTGCGATCCCTAACTGTGTGCTGCATGAGATTGAGCAGATGATGGCTCGTTTCTTTTGGGGATCTGTGGGGGAAGCCAAGAAGATTCATTGGATTAGCTGGAAGTATATTTATCTTCCTGTTAATGAGGGGGGTCTCGGCATTCGTCGGCTCTCTAACGTGGTCACTGCATTCAGCTATAAGTTGTGGTGGAGATTTCAGGCTCGTGATTCCCTTTGGGCTCAGTACTTGTGGCGCAAGTACTCGTATCCTTAGATTCTTTTTTCTGTGCATCATAGTCCTATTTGGCGTAGACTCATGCATTCTAGTATTCATGCACATGATTTTATTCGCTGGTCTCTTGGTTCGGGGCGGGTATTCTTCTGGGATGATATTTAGTTTGAGGCTCAGTCCCTTGCCGAATATCGCCCAGTAGGCGCCCCAAACCCCCCTTGATTTGTGGAGTGATTTTGATTGGGATATGAATCGTTTGTATGCTTTATGTGCTCCTTTTGTGTTATCCCATGATCAGGTTGTTGCTATGAGCCAGACGCCGGTATTGTGGGGTGGGAATCTTACTAGCCATGGTGAGTTCATTGTGACTTCTGCCTGGCATCATCATGTCAAGTACAGGCACCCTCAGGTATCTCTCTTTGGTGATATTTGGAACTCTTGCCTTACCCCCACCATTTCTGTCTTTTTGTGGCGCCTTCTTTTTGATCGATTACCTGTTGATGTAAAACTTTATTCTCGCGGTATCTCTCTTGCTTTGAGGTGCCAGTGCTGCACCTCTCCCCACATCGAAACTATCATGCATGTGTTCTCTTGGAGTGAATCTGCTAGAACTGTATGGGCATATTTTTCAGATTGGTTCCCTACACTAACACATGCACACTCGAGCACTGACATTGCACATAGTCTAGGACGGTGGAGACACTTGTTCCCACGAGCCACCTGCATACACATTTCTTTTTTGATTCTTTGCCTCATCACTTAGTTTATTGGGACGGAGAGGAATAGCCACAAGCACCGTGGCACTCCTTTTCGTTCTTCTAACATCATTTGGCAGGTTAAACAGCATCTGCATACCCTGGTTGTTATGAGGAGGCTCCAGCCAGTTCACTAGTAGGGATGCCGACCTTAGGTCCCATTCATGCCTATAGCTGAGCCCGTCAGCAGGTCCCTTGGGTCTAGGATCATTCGTTGGATCCTACCTAAGGCACCTTGGGTAAAGCTTAATACGGATGGTTCGTTTGATGCTGCTTTTGGGAGTGCAGCGGGTGGTGGGTTGGTTCGTGACCACCGTGGTGCCCTGCTCTGTGCTTTCTGCTCTCCTATTGAGACTAGATTTATCTTTGAAGCGGAACTTAGGGCTCTTCTTCATGGGTTAGATTTGGCTACTACATTCTCTTCACAGGTTTGGATCGAGATGGATGTTGCTGCGATCGTCACCTTACTTGCTTCTGGGAAGCATGGTTCTGCAGACATCCGTCATCTCATGACACGTATTCGTCTTCGGCTGCAGGGAATTCAGGCTCATTTTTCCCACATTCATAGGGAAGGGATCGCCATGCTGATTTCAAGGCGCGTTGGGGTTCTCAGACCGACACCATGGCTTTCTTTGATGCGGTTAGCGCCCGTCGATACTTTTTGGCGCTTGTTAGGATAGATCAATTGGGATATCCGAACTTCAGGTTCCGATATAGCTAAGAGTATGATCAGCTACTTTTGGTTTCCCAACATTCCGATAGGATCTCTTATTAGTTTTCTGATATGATCACTTTTGGGCCATGATCATTGTATTTGTTCCTTTTTTGTCTTTCCTGTTATGTGTCGAGAATTGGATCGGCTGTTGATCCAATTCCGATTGGCTTTGTTTTTTTGGTTTATGTTGGGGATAACACTCATTTTTAGTGTTATCTCCATCAGACGCTATTTAATTTTATTCGTTTTATATACATGTTGGGGGTCTGCCTAACCCTCACTCTTTTGGGGTGTTTGATTTAAAAAAAAATTAAAAATAAAAAAAATAAAAAAATTCAGACATTACAATGCAAAATTGATGCCATCAAATTAATTTCATTTATTATTTTCCTATTTTTATGTATTTTTGTGCCTATATATTATGGAACTTCCCAACAACACAATTACACACACACATCACATACATTATACATTTTGTAATTTGTTAATATTCTCTGTTTTTTCCCTCTTGAAAAAAGTATAATTTGTATTCGAAGATTTGTGAAGATGATTCGGTAAACCAACAGATTTCTCACCCCAAGAGATATTCGATAGGCTTGCGCATATCAATTTGGAGATACAGAATTGTGATGAATATAGTGAGATTTGTCAAATCGGTTTTTTTTTTTTTTTTTTTTTTAATGTTGTAAATATTTTATGGGCGAGAGGGATTATTTATCCTTTTCAATCACTATGCCATGTCATTTAAAAAATTATAAAAGAAAATAAGAAAACATTCCAAATGAATCTCCCACGTATAATTAATTGATAAATTGGAGCTGTCTACCTTAATTTGCTCCAAAAGAAGCGTCCTTAATGTATTTTACTGCAGAACGAGCTGTCCTTTTGGAAACTTCCAAAGGTTTAATAATGAGAGCTAAATTAATTATATTTATTTAAATAATTTTTATATTAGAATCAAAGATCAAGTTGAATTTTTGCATATTTACTGTTGCGGATTTGTTGAAGCATTAATTTTCTGATTTTGTTACTATTTAAACCATGTTTAGTAGTGCTAATTGCTAAATATTGTTCATTACGTACTGGATTTTTAAACGAGCAAGGCCTCTTACACGCAAGATAGAAAAATACTCAATGCACTTCGAGATTCAATGTAGTTGAGTTAGTTAATCAACACTTGATTTTCATGAATATGTTTAAGAATATGACATATTTAAGCTCAAATAAAACACGCGCATAGATTGAATTCCAAATACTTTGAACAACGTTCATTCATATATTTACTCTTCACACTTCAGCTTTTTTCTTATTTTCTTATTTTCTTCTTACTTTCTCACCTTTTTACCTACTTCTTTCCACTTTATCTTACTTTTCTTATTTTTCACCTTTTTTTATCCCCTTAAATAATATGGCACTTTTCTCCCCACACGGATATAAAGGGCGAGGGAGTATCTTTTATTGTCGGGTCTACTACCTAAAATGGACAAGTTCAATGGGTTGTAGACGCCTGAATAAGAAAATAGTATCAATATATTATGGACGGAGGGAGTAGAACACTTATACCACTTTAACATACACTCATTACAAATATTAAAATCATTATCGGAAGATTCTATATAAATATTTGTGGGCGGAGAGGGTAATATAATTAAAATTCAAAAATTATAAGATTACACAAATTAAAAATACTATATAAATTTAAAATACAAAACTCAATTTACCTCGTGCGTTGCATGGGTGTATTACTAGTTTATATAAATTTCTCATATTTCAACTGCAATTCTACTTATCCGCTCTTATTTATCTTCTCAATTTTCTAAGAACATTATTCATCTCCTCAAAAATCTATTACTTCCTGCATGCTATATCATAAAACTCACAATACTAAATAATAAGTATGATATAAATAGTGAAATATAACAAAAATTATATTATTTTTAACATATTTATCAAAACTAATAATAATAAAAACGCATCTACGTGCAACATACGTAATCTCTGCTAGTAATAAAAAAAAAAGTACTATCTCCGGTCTTTTCAAGTTGATATACTTTTTTCAGCAATTCTTTTTAAATATTTTCGAGCGTCTTTGATAGGGACTAAATCAGCTCCTTCCACGTCATAGTAATACGTGGCGTCACTAGTTGAGAATAAGCGAATGGGGAAGAGACACTTGTCCTTTGAATGAACGACAAGGCATAAGCCTTGAGCTTGAATAAAGCCTTCTATGAAAACACTCCCGAAAAGTCGCCAAAAGACTTAGTGTTTAGCCTAGAGAGCTATCCCTTTAGGGTCTAGCATCTGGCTCAAAGAGCTCTTCCTTCAGGATCTAGCATTTTCCTTGAAGATGCTAGCATCTGGACGAGGGAGCATCTTCCTTGAGGGATCTATCATTTTCCCTCAGGACCTACCATCTCCATGAGGGATCTGCACCTTCTGCTAGGGATCTGCATCTCCATGAGGGATCTGCATCTCTGCTAGGGATCTGCATCTCCGCTAGGGATCTGCATCTCATCTCCATGAGGGATCTGTATCTCCGCTAGGGATCTGCATCTCCATCAAGATCTGGCATCTCAGAGAAGCTAGCATCTTCCCTAAAGATCTAGCTTTTTCCCCAAGGATCTAGCTTCTTCCTTAAAGAGCTAGAACCTTCTCTAAAAATACTAGTATAATTAATATTATCTTTTACAACAAAGGAAATTCACAGAAATGCCACTACCTCTTCTACAACTATAAATATATGGCAGCCACTACATTTTTGGTAACAATTCTCTCACTCTATACTTTACACTCAAGATTACGTGCTTCTAGCGCGAATCAACACACACTCACTCTAGAGGTTTCTCCTCCAAGAAACATCAACACTTTTCCAGTACTTGATACTGACTTGGGCGTCGGAGGTTCTTCCCGGAGGACCCCCACCCGCTCCTCCGGCTTTGTTTTGCAGGAATTCTTCAAGGTTCCCGGTGATGCGAGCTGGAATCGAAGACAATTCACTAGGATTTAGAGGATTTGATCCTCCTTCCATCAGTTCTTATGTTCATCTTAAGGATTCAATCATTCACGAACTCGATTTGTATTTTCTATTGTTGTTGATCTTCAACCCGGATCTAACAATTGGCGCCGTCTGTGGGAAAATCTGACTAAGGCGTCGATTTTCTCTTCGAAGCATATACGCTTCTCTTTAGATCTATTATTAAGCTTTTTTAAAAAGGAGAATATTAACAATTTCTCTGGAATCTTGTTTATTTTTGCTGCAGATTTAGCAGGAATATTGCATGGAATCCTCATGATTTACCCCAAAAATTGGGGAAATACTCAGATCTGAGAAGGAAATTTCAGAATAAGGAAGCTAACAATCCCGTTTGAACATCTCGTCAGCTATGGAAGCATCAATTAGGGAAAAATCCCCAAACCTTTTAATGAAGAAGAAGATGGAAATGAGGAAAACATATTGCGGAAAATATTGTTATAGCCGCTTCATAATCGACATCCTCCAGTCTTCTACTCCAATTCCGATATCATCGTCTCTAGATTAAGAACGGTCATTCTGGAATTTGAAAGAAATCAGAGTTTCTTCTTGCGAAAATCAGACTGTGTTCTCCTAAATTAAGGATTTCGTGCCCTCGTCCCCACGAAAAATCCACTGCCACACTATTTAATTTATAATGTGTCACGAGTTTAGCTGACTTTCTGCTTGTTTCAATTGCAGAGAGGATAAAATCTTAGATCTGTCTGAATGAGGCTCTTGAAATGGAGAATGTAGCAAGCATACCCAGCAAGTGTTTGACAAAATACCTCAAAGAAGAGCACCATATTTGTGTTCGATGTACCTATGTTGCATCACCCCTTATAGGAGCCTCTCAACCTCGTACACATATATAGCTCCATGCTTCGATATAAGTCGATGTTGGAGTAGGAAATTGAAGGAGAAATGTTGTAGCCAATTTCGCATCTCCTACTTGTTAAAAAATTTCACATGATACTGAGCTCAGCAACTGTTCGAAGAAATGTCTAAGAGAAACATTGTTGCTTTGAGCTTTATTGTTTATGTTTGCAGTAGGCGTATACAGCTAACTGTCGGCGTTTGCCTGATCACTGCGCCTGATGTTACTGCGGATTTTAGCCTAAATTTCATTGAGCCACATCGCACAATGTGGATACAGCGAGTGACATAGCTCTTGGATATTCTAAGAAATTTCCTTCTATTTGATTTAAGTTCATTTGTAAAACTAATATGACTCTTTGAATTGCATATTCAAAGTGTACCTCATGGTTTCTATTTAAACTAACGTTGAAGGAAATTGTTGTCAAAACTACAACAGAGAAACTAGTCATCCACAACGGGGGTAACGTTGTATTACTTGTTTAAGCTGCACTCCTACGTGCACCTGGAACTAATTCAATGATGCAGTAATAAGAGATCTCGATAACAGTTTGCCGTTGCCCACCTTCCCAAAACCTGATGGGAGAAAATCTGAGCACTCTTCTTCCAAAGAGTGATTGTAACCTCTGTCGGTAGATGGAAGCGAACGTAACATGTTGCTTGAACATGAGAATGAAGGAAAACGTGCTTACTAGCTCTTTCTAAAACTTGTACTCGAGCTCGGACTGAAGTTTTATTCGAAAAATATTATGCCAAATATTCTGGTGGATATGCAGCCGGAGTAAAATGCTATGATTGAGCAGCATCAAGTTTGCTCAGTAGCTGTTTAAAGAAATGCCTGAAAGAATCTAAACCCTTTTTGGCTCTTGCCTTTGTCAGCAGAGAAGGGATTGCATCACCCTATTATGCGAATTAAGCCAGTATGGGATTTAGACCCTCGCTGGGCTGCTATCTCCCTCACTCCACCCCCGAAGGACTAAGCTTTCTAATTCCCTTTAAAATTAGTACATCCTAATTCTAGGTTTGTGCTTTGTTTCCCTAGTGCTACTGCTTGTTCTCGTGTGTGCAGGCATTGTCACACACTTTGAAGTGCATCTGAAGTTCGTCGGTGCAACAACCCGTAGTTTAATTAGATTATGGAATTCGTTGGCAGAGTCCTGAACATATCGGCGACCTTAGCCTCGGCGCTGGTCACACCTAGGGACAGAGGAAAGCGCAGCATCTGTTTGCCTCTATTAATCCTCTCCAAATCATATCATCACTAGCTCGCTATCTTAAGTCATGATTGAAGAAAATCTGGGTGTTCTTTTCCTTCTGCGAGAGATAGTGTTCACTCTCGATAAAAGGAGCAGCCACGACTCGTCATTGAGGACTTTAGCCTCTCGATTATTTTCCATCTCCACATAGCTCGCCTCAGCACATGGAGTTTAAAGCTCTAGCTTCATCCTGAGTTGCATGGCTGCAACGCTTTAATACGCGAAAAATGCATCAACAAAACTACACAATCCCATATTTAAATAAGGTTTTTTTTTATACGTAAATAAATGTGAAGCTGTGAAGCTAACTTGATTTATGTTACAGAGGACATAAAGGTAAAGGAAAAATGCATCAAGGATGAGTATAGCACCTTCAACACTCTCTTAATATACATTTGGAGTCATGTCCAGCAGGTGTTTGATGGAATACCTCAAAGAAAGACATTCTTGCTGCTCTCCCTCACACCTGTACCTGCGATATTTTTGTGTAGTATCACTTTATATCCAAGTTTACAAACTGCTCCACCTTGTATAACCTCAAAATTCGATTCAAGTCGATGTTGGACAGAGTCGTGCGATGCGACAATCTCACTAAACACAATTCATCAAGCTTTAAAGTCATCGTGTCCATCATTTAACTTGGAGTGTTTGTGTTATCTGATGTATTTATGTCAATGTCGCAGAGGGAAGTGGCGAGCAAATGGAGCTCCGCCCATGTGCAGCCAAGCAAAGTTGGCGAAAACACCAAGCTGCAAGGCCATGAAACTGTACATGGAATTTCAGATGAATTGCCAAGCTGAACACTTGTGCTCATTCAAGTTACCTTATCCTGACATGCTTATGAATTGCGTGCATGTACAGGAATCTCTTTCCCTGAAGAAAAAAGCAATGCAAGCAAAATGAACTGGAAAAAATGAAGGTTAATGCGCTTGACGCTAAATCCTCAAATAAACTAGTTAGGGATGTTAAATCCTCATCCGAGCTAAGTATCATTTACTTACATCTTTTATAAATTATGTAGAATTTTTATAATCTCAAACGCGTGTGCAAAATTAGCACCCACTGTTGGGGAGGGTGTGAGTCCCTATTGGAAGGGAATCATGACAATTATCTTTGATGATTATTTTGGAATAACGATTTTGCCTTTGTTCATGAGCAGAAATCCCATCAAGATCACTGAGAACCAAATATCTCTCTATACTCCAGTTGTTATTAAGCAACAACTGTAATTTCCCTAGAACAGGATATTCTTTTCCCTAAGAAGGAAGCAATCTCCAAACACAGCCGTGATGTCCCCGCCTAGATAAATATGCTAGTGAAGCTGTTGATCTGCCAAGTTCAATAAGAACTTTTACAGGAAGTTTAACTCCTTTAATTTATTATAAAGATTTTGGGCTAATATTTACGGAATAGATTATCTGGATTTAGCCCAAACTTTTGGTTCTGATTTTCTGCGTTTGCTTTACGTAAAGCATATGGAAATCAAAAATTATTTCATATCATTATTGTGCTGCTAGAACCCTTTCTTCATCGATGTGTTCAGACTTACCTATGCATTCCCCTCTTTATGCATATATTATTAGTAATGCCTATGTTAATAATCACAAGTTGATTGTGTGTAAGCTCAGGTGTAGGAGCACCTAATTGAATGGTAGCAAACAGCAAGACGAATTGAACAAAGAAGTTCAAGTCTGGGTTACTTCTCCCTACATGGTCTTAACATGAGTTTGGCTCTCATATTTCTACAGCAGCTGTAGAAATATCTTGGATGAAAATCAATAACAACTGGCAACACATCTGAATGGTTTGGGATTGTACTCCCAAAATATAGTAATTTTAGTGGCACTAATTAATTAATTATGCTGGTCTTGATAATTAGTTAAAGTTAATAGCTCTTGTAGCATGTGCAGGGAGAATATTCAAAAACCAGCAGGTGCTCACGGAGAGGTCTTCTGCCAGATCCTCTCATCATCTTGCATTCATGATCTTGTGACTGTTTAAAGGACAAGATCTGTCAAAAGAAGAACAAGTGGTCACTCAAAAAGGCACCTGCATACAAGTCTTCTTACCTTTTGCCAAGTTCGCATTCCTACTGCCAGATGCTCTTAGTTTTGAGGTCGGAAGCACCAAGTTGAAGAAAACAAGAAAAATTCAAAAGTCAGTTATACTTCTGGATCAGAACTCAGAAGTATAGAGAACAACATAATGGCAGATCCCCCAACGCTTGCTATCAAATCCTCTAAAGAGACACCTGTATACAAATGTTCCACCAGAAGTAGCAAGTGCTCACATGAGGAACTACTTGCAAACAAGTCATGGCTTGATGCTAGATACAAAAACAGAAATCCATGCAACATATGTGCTCACGCTCAGGTTCTTTAGTAACGATATCCATATTTTTGATATCAATAAAGGGAAATAATCCCTTTCTTGCATAAGGTGTTGAATAAATTAAATATGTTCATAGTTTGAGCAAAGTTCTTTCTATCCGTTTTTTCTGCTGATGTACAGCCATCCACCTAATGGCTCTTACATATTTTACTAACTTTGTGCTTAAAAAAGATTGATAGCACAGGGTGATTTACTTTCCAAAGGAATAATGCAAATAAATAAAAGCAAAAGGGAGAGAATGCATTTATGCCAAGTGCGATGCAAAAGCGCAGAGGCACAGAAGCACCAGAAGTAGAGGACCAGAAGCGCCACAAGCGTAGAAGCACGAAAGTGCCAGAAGCGAAGGCCCAGAAGCGCCAAAAGCGCATAGAGGTGCAGAAGCACTGAAAGAATCAGAAAGCTAGAAGCACAGTAGAACAAGTTCTGCCTCTAATCAACCCCTCACATCTATCATGATGATCTAAAAAAAACTGGAAGAACACAGGAAGCCTCTACCCTAGTTCTTACTTTGATTGAATTTTGTAGGAAACTAAACTATGTTATTTATTCCACTATCTAGGTGGTGTATAACTACGCCCTCAAGGGCCCTCATATTTTACTAACTTTTGCATTTCAAAAAGTTTTGTAGCTTGGGGTGACTCGCTTATTGAAAAGCGAGCAACATGAAAGAAAAATGAGTAAATACTCTTGCAAAAAAGCACTTGAAGCCAAATGGAGCATCTATCTCTGAGAACCTCAACTACACAAACCAGAAAGCCTCTGAAAAAATTGGTATTCATTTAAGCCTTGATTATATTTGAGTTGAGACGTCGATTCTCTTTCATGTTAATTCATGAATTTTCGCTAAAAAATCTCTATGCGTGTCACTTATTTCTGTCTCTTTTCGTGATTTCCACTCGAAGTTTTCTGATATTTCCTGGAAATTATGTGGAATTTTCTGGGAAGTGAAGGAATTGTGGAAACTTGGCTAAGACCAAAATTGCTGAAAATTAAAATGGAGTCAATTTTTAGATACTCCATGCGTTCTCCTTTAATTTTTCGTGAAGAGAAAGAAGAAGGAAGGCTATACTTGAATTCTGAAAGGTAAAGAAGAAAATATCAACTACCGTTGCTACTGATTCAGGTGAGTTTAAAAATTACCCCTATGTATTTGAATTGTAGACACTACAAGCACACCTCTGGGAAATGATAAATAAAATAGGAGATGGAATGAGGTAGTGATAACCAAGGATAAGCCCTGGCAAAAGATCTAGGCTCTGCGGCCACTATCCTCATAGCCAAATCCTCCTCAGCACAGAGCCATTAGCATAACTGAAAGGATAAACCCTGCCTATGCTGCAAGTACCTCACTCAAATGCCAAAGCTCTACATTTCCGGATAAGCCCCAAAACTCATGGGCTCCGATGAAAAAATCCCGGATAAGCCCCAAAAACTCTTGGGCTCCGATGAAATTAAAAAAAAAAAAAAAAAAAGCCCTACAAATCCTTTCAGAAGCACACAAAGGTGAAGACACAATAAAGGTGCCACGTCATACTCAAAAAATTTATTAAATAATTTAATAAATCCTTTAAAGGTGTTTTTTCAGTTTTTATTAAAAATTTATATAACAAAAATAAATAATTTCCACAGGATTATATCCTCTCTTTAAAGGATATAATTTTTATAAGAGGATTTCATTATATCCTCTCTTTAAATAATATAATAAAAAGAGATATAATTAAATAATATCTTTAAAAAGACCCTCTTTTAAAGAGATATTGTTAAATAATCTCTTTAAAGGTGTTTTTTCAGTTTTTGAGGATTAAATTTATTTTTCCTAATGAAAAAATAAAGATACTGGAAGAGGATATAAAGGTGTTGTGCCTTTATAGCTGTCTTGGGCTCGAACTCTACATCATACTCACTGAGCTCTATGGCCCATTTCACCATTCGTCCAGATAGATCTGGCTTCCCCAACACCTGCTTAAGCGGGATATTGGTCCTTACCATGACTTTATGGGATAAAAAATAAGGTCGTAACCTTCGAGCGGTGACCATTATCGCCAGTGCGGCCTTTTCTATGTCAGTATACCTTGTTTCCGGTCCTTGAATCATTTTGCTGACATAGTAGATTGGGACCTGGACAGATCCATCTTCCTTGATAAGCACTGAGCTCAGAGATACTTCTCCTACTGCAAAGTAGAGGTATAAAACCTCTTTAGGTGCCGGTTTAGTAAGCAAAGGGAGAGAGATCAAATGCTTTTTGAGCTCCTCAAAAGCGTGTTGACATTGCTGAGTCCATTCAAACTGGCTACCTTTCCTTAATATTTTAAAGAAAGGCAGACTCTTATCCGCAGATCTGGAAATGAAATGACTTAGTGCTGTGATTCTGCCGTTAAGTTTTTGTATTTCCCGAATGTTCCTGGGAGGGGCCATCTCCAGCACAGCCTGCACTTTGGCTTGATTTACCTCAATCCCTCTGGGCGTTACCACATATCCCAAGAATTTCCCCGATTGTACCCCAAAGGCACATTTGGCCGGGTTTAGATGATAGAATCGAGCCACAGCAAAGGCTTCTTCCAGATCATTGATATGATCTGCAGCTTTTATACTTTTCACCAGTATGTCATCGACATAAATTTCCATATTTTTTCCAATTTATTTTCTGAATATCTTATCCATCACACGCTGATAGGTAGCCCCAGCGTTCTTTAAACCAAAAGGCATACTTTGGAAACCGAAAGTTCCCACACAGACCCCAAAAGCTGCTTTATTGACATCATCTGGGTCCATTTTTACCTGGTGGTACCCTTGATATGCGTCCATCATTGACAATAACTCGCATCCAGATGTAGAGTCCACCATTTGATCAATTCTGGGTAAGGGATAGTGATCTTTGGGACACGCCTTGTTCAGATCCCTGAAGTCTATGCACATTCTCCACGTGCCAGTGTTGCCTTTGGGCACCATAACGGCGTTAGATAGCCATTCTGGGAATTGTACTTCCCGTATGTGTTTGGCCTTCAACAGCTTTTGCACCTCTTCTTTAATGACCTGGTCCTTTTCTGTTCCGAATTGTCGAAGCTTCTGCTTCACCGGCTTGGCTCGGGGATCCACATTCAGGCTGTGCAGAGCGACCTCTGGGTCTATCCCTACTAGATCAGATGATGAGAATGCGAACACATCCACATTCTTCCGTAAACACGCTATCAATGCTTTGGATATCGCATCTGGCATCTGCGTCCCGATGCGCGTAGTAAACCCTGTTTCATTAGGCTTTAACTCCACCAACAACAGCTCTTCAGCCGGTTGGATTTGGGAATTGCTTTCTACTACAGGTTCTTCAGACCTCATTCGTTTATCCTCAGGTCCTGCTACCCACTGGGGATCTCTCAATTCGTCCCCAGACCGCTTCTTAGCTTCACCAGCCTTCACAGACTGTACATAGCATCTTCGCGATAGGACCTGGTCCCCTGCGACAGACCCGACTCGGTTGCCCACCGGAAATTTCATCATCAAGTGGTAGGTTGACACTACCGCTTGAAAATTACTGAGAGTTGTTCTTCCCAATATTACGTTGTAGGCTGATTTTTGCCTTACTACCAAGAAGGTAGCTGGTTTAGAGATCTGCAAATCCCCATCTCCCAGAGTCAACATCAACTCTATTGAACCCAACGACATGACCAAGCCTCCAGCAAAACCATGTAATGCTGTGGCCACCCCATCTAGTGGTTTGTGCACATCCATTTGCAGAAAACAATCTTCAAAGATTACATTCACCCCCGCTCCTGTATCTACGAATACTCTTTTCACTTCATATCGTTCGATCCCTGCCGTGATAACCAGGGCATCTTCGTGAGGATGAATTAAGGATCTGTCATCTTCAATCCCAAAAGATATTTCAGGATGAGGTACTCCACCTTCGATCTTCATCATGTCATGCCTTTCCAGCATCTGGATTTCTCTGTGATGCGCTTTGCGGCTTCTGTTGGAGTCACCTCCTGTGGGTCCCCCATAGATCATGGAGATTACGCCTTTATTGGCTGCAGTTTCTGTTGATGCTTCTTTTTGCGGGAATTTGCCATCCCTTTCATCTTTATGCCTTTTGGGTTGGCCAGATTCTTTTTTAACATACTCTAACAGTTGTCCTTCTTGTATGAGTTTTTCAATGGCTATTTTCAGATTACGGCATTCATTAGTGGTATGCCCGTAATCATTGTGGAATTTACAAAACTTATCAGAGGGAGGTCGCCTTGGAGGCTGGTCCCTACCCGGGGGGATCTGTACCCCCTGTTTTTTAATCACAACTTCTAACAGATCAGCTGGGGATCTGGTAAGTGGAGTGAGAGATCGCTGAAATCTTTCATTTTTCTCGGGCTTCCTTCCTTCAGGAGCTCCTCTTTTTCTATCATCAGGCTTCTTGTCTTTTTTGAAGGTTACATCTGCCCGCTTAGCACTCATGGCTTCTTCCATGTTTATATAAATCTGTACTCGAGATAAGGGCTTATCAAAGGTTTCGGCAGGTTTCTTCATTAGTGAGGCGAAGAAATGTCCTGGCCTTAATCCTTCCACGAAAGAATGTATCTTTAGCGTGGCTCCTACACCCGGGATTTCCAGTATTGCCTCATTAAATCGGGTCATATACTCTCTCAAGCTCTCAGTGGCCCCCTGCTTGATGGTTGTTAAATACAACGAATTCTTGGTGGATCTTTTCGAACTCACAAATTGGTGTAGAAAGATCTCTCTCAAGTCTTTGAATGAGTGGATTGAATCCCTGGGCAACTGCTGAAACCACTGCTGGGCAGGGCCAGAAAGAGTGGTTAAGAATACCCTACATTTGACTCCTTCGGAGTATTGGTGCAATAAGCACAAACTCTCAAATTTCATGAGATGTTCTTCGGGATCCCCTTGCCCCTTATACTCACAAGAGACTGATTTAAAGTTTTTGGGGATAGGGTCAGTTTGAATATCTGCCGAGAAAGGGCTGTTCTCATTAACATAATCAGGACCGCATCCAGATCTGCTTTCCTTCCCAGTGCGGGCTACAGATGTGCCCGTTGTATCTTCTGTTGGATGAACAGATTCATCCGCATTCCTCTTTTCAGATGCTTGGTGTGCCTTACGGAGCTCTTCCAGCTCCTTGGCCATGACCCTCATTTGATCTTGTTGATCTTGGATTCGCTTCTGGAGTACATCTGTTAGAGTTTTTTCCTGATCAGTGCTTGTTTCTTGCACTTCATCGTCAGAGGACCCATAATCTGTAAACTGCCCATCCTCTTGGATCTGGGGCAACTTGGTAATAACATCCTTAAGGACTTTAGGATTTGGCAATCTGGACGTGTGTTTGCCTTTGGCCTTTTCCTGATTTCCCTTGTTTTCGGGAAGTGAAGATGGGTTGTTAGGATCTGCAAGAGTACTAGTCCCAATGGTAGCTAGTCTTTTTTCCAGAGCTCCTTCCAGGGCTCCGTCTATCATTGCTTTCATCTGTTGCAGCATTAATGGAGAGAAACCAGATTCTCCTACATTCATTCCTTGGGTTATAGACATGATTCTAGGATTGGCGTCAGAACCAGGGGTAGGATGAGGCGTGTTCGCCTGTCCCTCAGCAGATGACCCCATCATTTGGGCTATGCTGGAATGTTGATCCATTTTCGAGGAAAATCTGCAAAGACATACGCATCATTTGTTTGATTAGTGCCTAATATGAGATTAGGGCTTCTCCTTTTCTAGGAGGATAGGGAGCTTCGGGCACCCTTGATGGGACTTTCCCGACCATTTCCCTTAAACGATTTTGAGGATTTCTTGTGTAAGCGTAAAGACAGCATTTCTGTGCCTGGATCTTTTGCCAGGGCTTACCATCAGCTTATCTTGCTCTCTTTTTTTTTTTTTTATATATCAAGAAATCTCTCAAATCGCTTAGTATACGTGTAGGTGATGTATTTCTACTCACCAAGTATAAGGTTTGCAGGTTCTTCTCCTTCTCTCGAGATTCTTCTGAGATACGGAGGGCCTTCAATTATAACTTTTTAATACTCTGTTGTTTTTTTAATAAGAAAGAGAGAAATCAATATGCATCATATATGTAACTTTCCTTTTTTCTGTTTTTATATATATATATATGAATATCCATTGAATATGCCCAGACTGATGCCTTGAAGAAGCACGGCGAATATTTAATGGGTGAAACGAAAGGATTTTAAGAGAATGATCTTTACTATGATCGAATTCCTCTTTTGCCGAAGTTAGGACTTTGCGTAAATCCTCTTTTCTTGCTTCTCACCACAGATCCTACATGAGATGCAAGAACAATTGAGCCCCTTTTTATCCATATTTTAGGCAAATTCTTCATCAGAATCCACAAGTGGATTAAATTAGGAATTACTATTACACAAATTGTATGAACATCTGAATTTTTATTTTCCGTTCTTTCACAGAGAAGTTGAATCAAAACTCAAAGCACATTATTATTTTAAGGGGAAATCTACGCCTTAACCAGAGAGTTTCCCACAGACGGCGCCAGTTGATAGATTGGGTTATTTTCCATCAACAGATTTTTACAATAATCAGTAATACAAATAAATGAAAGACGCTAAGAAAATCATTCTGAATGATTTTTCACCGTTTCGCTTTATGGTATTAATTCTTTCCTTTTCGTTAACCTTGCTACCTGAATAATGCCTTCCCGGTCACCGCCTTCCAGCTATGAGCCTGCAAAACAGCACCGGAGGAATGGGGAGGGGTCCTCCGGGAAGACACTCCGACGCTCAAGTCAGTATGAGTTTTTATAAAAATCCGCTTCAGCAAAGCTTGCAGCGGAGGTAAAGTGCTAATGAAGAAGGCGTACCTTTCCTTGGTGAAGAAGGTTGCATATTTATAGTAGCGCAGAGAGTGAGGGTAAAAGGGTAATTACATCTATACTATGAGGTTAAGTTAGTCTTTTTGAGGGAGACAAAGTAGTTAAAGAGAATATTTTAGTTATGATTAGTGGTCCCCGAAGTGGTCCCCAGGGTCACGTTTTTCTACACCGCATATAGGGATCTGGGGTTAAGAGAATGATAACAACGGGAGGTGATCTGCATCTCATATACTCAGATCCCATACGGAAGTGCTCAGCGCCTTTCCTATCCGGATCCAGGATAAGGAACGATCTGGATCCGCTATACTTAATTCTCCTACTCATCAGATCCTACATCAGATCCTTGGTGATCTGGTGTGAATCCGGCGTCTGCGTATCTGTTGTCCCTGTGTTTCAGAAGCGTGTTAGGGAGCTGACAGATTACTCCCTATCAATTGTCTTCAAACTTGAGCCCAAATAATCTCCAAATCTTGGACCATAAGCTTGAATCCACTATCACAGGCTTGCATCATTCCCCTTCTCTTGAAGACGATTTGTCCTCAAATCGTAGGGTCGAGTAATCGAGCCTTTAATGCTTCCTCAATGAGCAACTGATTAACACGTATTTTATGTGCATGTCATGTGTACTTTGCATGTGTTTAAGTCTCGATTTAGGTGCTTAAATGTTAGAAATGCTAGGATTTTTAAACTTATAGCATACTTTGTGTTTTTCTCATTTTCTCTCGATTTTTGATCCATTTTTGTAAAAATTGGAAAGAACATTCATGTTGCTAAGGATCGAAGGCTGGGAACGAGGAATAATCGAACCTAATTAGAGTGAAACTTGTGCTTAGAAATGTGGAATTTCAAAGTTATAAAGTTAGGGTTTCACTAGTTGATTTCATTTATGTTTTCCTCGTTCTCTCGAGTGTCTTTATGATTTTTGCAGGAATAACGGAGAATTTATTTAGCCAAATTAGTCATTTCATGAGAAAGAGGAGCTCGTTAGGAAGCCATAGCAAAAAGCGGATCGAGATTTCGAGTTCGGACGAGGGAGATTGAGCCAAAACAAAATTGTTGCGCAGCGGGAGCAACATGGGCGCGACCACGCGCGCGACCGGTTCAGAAGCTTCCCCCGGTCGCGCAAAAATGAAGAAAAGTTGGACTTGGGAGCGCGACCTCCGGGAGCGGGCGCGCCGCCCCATTTTTTCCTCCGAAAATTTAATTTTTCTCCCCATTTTCTATCTTTTTCTAATTATAATTTGACCCCCACTCAATGTAATGATATAAATAGGATATTATACTTCATTGGTGTATCTTTTGCATACTTTAATATTTTAGAACCCTAGAAATATTTCCCTCTTTCCTTTTTACTATTTTGAACATTGTTGAAGCTACACTTGTTAGATTTGCAATTGAAGACCATCTTCTTCTTCCTTATTAAATTCTCTTTATTTTTATCATGATTTTATCTCTTTTTCATGGTTTAATTCCTTCAATTATGTCTAGCTAAATTTCTCTTTGGTTCCAATATATGAAGATATGATCTAGCTCACTAGGTTTTTGAATTTTGTTGTTGGATTTACCTTCTAATTCATATGTCTTGTTGTTTGGGACTTAATTTTATTGCATGATTGATTGGCCATCATTGAGTGCATACAAGGTGTTTGGTTAAATGCTTAGTAGGCTTTAATTCGTAGCACTTAGCATCAAATCACAACATATTAGTAGTTCTTGCTAATAGGAGATTCTAGATATTAATTGTGCCATTAGGAGTTAATCCATGCGTCTTGAGTCCTAGTTAGAGATAGATATCATAGGTTAATCTACTTATATTGATTGATTTGAGAAAAGAATTAGTGTATACAATATATAGAATTCCCATATGAATTAGATTAAAATGGTTAATCCTAACAAATCCTAAAACCTAGGCCTCTTGTGATTATCGGATTATATTTGGAACCAAGCTTTTTACTATTGTTTGTTAACTCTTGCTATTAGTTTTTATCTAGTTTGTTACTTTTCAATTACATTGCTTGATAGAATTAAGAAAATACCAAAATATGAAGTTTGTTAGTTTGGATAGTAGGTTTAGTAGCTAGATTACTACTTGAATCTCATTCGCCATTGCATTCCCTGTGGATTCGACTCGATTATACACATCGATTATTATTGCATCTCCTTACCCTCAAAGGTAGGGCGGACCAATTTTTGGCGCCGTTGTGGGGAATGCGTAGTTTGAGTTTCAATAGTCGATTTGGTTATTGAGTTACCAATTCAAGCATTTGTTTCTTTTGATTTTTGTTTTGTAGGTTTATGCACACAAGGTCCAAGGGAAGACTTGTTCAACCTTTGATCTTAAACTTTGAAAGAAGGCATAGAAGAATGAATTCTAGTGAAGATCAAGAAATGGCTAACAATCAAGGAATGGAAGCTCTTATGAAGGAAATGGAGGAGTTTAGAGCATGGAAGGATGAGCAAGAAAGAATGGCAAATGAGGCTCAACAACCTCCACTCAATCATATATTCCAATTTCCAACGGAACAATTCCAAGGAGGAGAGTGGGGGACAATCAACGCCAACAATTTTGAGCTCAAATCCGGACTCATCCAAATGGTGAAGAGTGAGCAATTTGGTGGAAGTCCTATAGAGGATCCGAATGCCCATCTTAGTATGTTCCTTGATATTTGCGATACTATTAAGCTTAATGGAGTTTCAAATGATGTTATTCGCATGAGGATGTTCGGGTTTTCTTTACGGGACCGGGCTAAGGATTGGTATAAAGGATTAAACAAAGCCAACATTCATACATGGGATGATTTATGCAAGACCTTCCTCTATAAATACTTTCCACCATCCAAAGCTCAAAGGCTTATTTCTGATATTTCACATTTCTCTCAATAAGGCGACGAGACCTTGTTTGAAGCATGGGAAAGGTATAGAGAGCTTCTAAGGAAATGTCCTCAACATGGCTTCATGGAAGGTCAATAAATTACCACTATTTATAGTAGTCTCACACCACATACAAGAAGTATTGTGGATGCTACCTCCGGAGGATGTCTAGTGAATCGAAATGTCAAAGAAGCCTTGAGGATTATTGAAGAGATGGCCGCCAATAGCTATCAATGGCCAATGGAGAGGGCCCCTTCTAAGAAGGTTGCTTCTATTGATGATGATAAGTTTGATGCATTAGCAATGGAAGTTGCTAATATAAAGAAGCAATATGAAGAAGAGAGGAAAGCTCAAGTTCAAAGTGTTCATCAATATCAAGAGAACTTGGAGCTTAATGGAAGTGAAGATTTGAACTATGTGAAGCAAAGGCAATATGGAAATTTCAATAAAGGAGGGTTCCAAGGACAACAAGGAGGATTCCAAGGAAAACCACAAGGATGCAATTCTTATGGTTATCAAGGAGGTTATCAATTATACAATCCCAACAATCGACCTCATCCCAATCTCTCTTATGGAAATCCTAACAACGCTCAAGTTCCACCTCCCGGATTCTCTGTCTCTCAAGGAGTCATTGAAGAGCCAAAGAAGAATTCTCCATCGATGGAGCAAATGATGCAACAAGTGTTGGCGAATCAAGCTCAAATGTCCTCTCAACAAAGCATGTTCATCACACAAACCGAGCAAAAGGCTAATGCGTTGGAAAATTCACTCACCTCCTTGACAAAGCAAGTGAAGATGATGGAGTGTCAAATAAGTCAAATGGCTAACCAAGCTACCACTCAACACAAAGCCGAAGAATTCCCGAGCAACACTCAAGTCAATCCGAGGCAACAATGTAACACAATCCATTTAGTGAGTGATGTACCTTCCAAACCCTCACAAGAGATCCAAGAGGACAAAAAGCCATATGTGCCATTTTATATGAGGAAAAAGTGGGGTGGTCAAAGCGTCCCTCCTTGGGATCCGTCTCATGATCATAGCCTTTATGAGAAGGAATGAACACTAAAGAGTTTCGCTAATGATATATACTCCGTGACGGTTCCGGATTATTGGCCTCCTTTGGAAGATATTGAAAGCAAGTCGAAGGAAGAGATTCACGAATATCATAAAAGGATGAAGCTCAACAATGGAATCCCGTGGTCGGAGGACACGAATTTGATGGAAAGAAGAAGAGGTGCTTACTATGTTTCCGAGATAAAGAAGTTACTTGGAGAGAAGTTTAATGAGAAGGCAAATTTCTACAAGAAACCACAAAGTACTACTCCTACTCCAACTCCTAAAGCTTCTCAAGATCAAGTTGAGCCGAATTGCTTGGATAATTTAGTGTTGCCTCCTAAGTCGAATGATGAGAACTTGCATGAGAAGAAGGGGAGTAATGCTATTACTTTGAGGAGTGGAAGAACTTACGAGAATCATACAAAGATTGAAGAAGAAATGGGAGCACCGATTGTTGAACACAATTCGTATGAGAATGAAGATCGAGCCTCGTATGAGAGGGAGAAAAAGTCTAAAGGAAAAGCTATTCAAGATGAAAGTTAAGAGAATGAAGCAACAAAGGAGGCCCCTCCTCCCACCAATAATGTGAGCTCAAAGGCTCCATTCCCTCATCGTCTAGCAAAGTCGAAGGTTGATGAAAAGATGAAGAAATTCTTAGATATCTTCAACAAGGTACAAATCAATCTACCCTTGCTTGATGCCCTTAGTGATATGCCAGGTTATATGAAATTCCTTAGGAATGTCATAGCTAATAAGAGGAAATTTGGTTCTTTTGAGACCATAAATCTTACGGAGGAAGTTAGTGCGGTTATCAAAGGAAATTGCCATTGAAGCAAAAAGATCCGGGAAGTTTCACTATTGCATGTGAAATATGGGGGCAAACATTTGGTAGGCCATTGTGTGATCTTGGTGCTAGCATGAACTTGATGCCATTGTCAATTTTTTGAAAGTTGAATATTGGTGAAATTAAGTCTACTACTATTTGTCTTCAAATGGCCGATCGTTCGATTTCTTATGCTAGAGGAATAGTAGAGGATGTTTTGGTAAAAGTTGATAAGTTCATACTTTTGGTTGACTTTGTGATCTTGGATATGCCGGAGGACAAGGATATGCCACTCATTCTTGGAAGGCCATTTCTTGCAACCGGTCGAACTCTCATCGATGTGCAAGAAGGACATCTTACTTTTAGAGTGAATGATGAAAGTGTTACCATCTCAATCTTTGATACAATGAAAGGAGGGGATAAACCGGAGGTTGAAGAGTTTGATGAAGAGTCGGGGCTTGATAGAGGAGGAACCTCATTCAAAGTCCCTTGAAAAGGGCAAAGAGGTATCGTCGAGCTAACGACGTTAAAAACAAGCGCTCGTTGGGAGGCACCCCAACAACTATCCTTTTCTTTTTCATTTTAGTTAGGTTCTTTAGTTTGAATTTAGTTGTTTTTCCTAATTTTTCTCTATTTTTATGCTAATACTTCCTATTCTTATGTTCATTTCTCATTCACAAGTTCCATGTGTTTCATTGTCAATGCACGAGGTCAAATCGTGATGGGAACGAGTGAAGGAAGAGAATTAAACCGATCAAGCAAGCAAAGGATTGAATGGCTTCCAAAACCATATTCAACATAGTTATGGACCTTTGTAAGTGTAATTTAAATTTCTTATTATAAGAAAAAGAGAAGAATAAGAGCATAAAGGAGTGTTTCTTTAGATTTGGTAGAAGCTTGAGATTCATTTGACTAAAAAGGGGTTGGTGGAGATGGAAGATGAAGAAATTCATACTTAGAAAGGTGAAGAAAGGGGGTAAGGGTACTTGAATGAAAATTGAAGTCACTTAACCTAAAATTCCCTACCTTAACCAATGTCCCTACATTACAAGCTTAATAAAGACCTTTTTTATCCTAACTTCCTAACTTGTGCATGCATTGTAGTATTGGGAACTTCAGTTGATAGGCAAGCTTATGGTTAAAGATGTGTATTGCATGATTTCGATAAGTGTTTACCATTTCCATATATTGAGGGATCGAGTTATACACATGTTCCTTGAGAGGTCTAGAGTTTAAGATGCTTGAGTGATTGAATTCTAAGTTAGGATAGTGGTTGATATTATGAATGTTTGGTTTGACTTGAGAATTTCTTTGAATAAAAATGGTGTTTGAGGTGATATGAGGCATCGAGGAACTCAAAATGCACACTCCATACGTGTTAAGTGTTTTGATTGTTCGTTTCATTGTTCGGGATGAACAATGGCTTAAGTTTAGGGGAGTGATTAACACGTATTTTATGTGCATGTCGAGTGTGCTTTGCATGTGTTTGAGTCTCGATTTAGGTGCTTAAATGTTAGAAATACTAGGATTTTTAAACTTATAGCATACTTTATATTTTTCTCATTTTCTCTCGGTTTTTGATTCATTTTTGTAAATATTGGAAAGAACATTCATGTGGCTAAGGATCGAAGGCTGGGAATGAGGAAGAATCAAGCCTAATTAGAGTGAAACTTGTGCTTAGAAATGTGGAATTTCAAAGTTATAAAGTTAGGGTTTCACTAGTTGATTTCATTTATGTTTTCCTAGTTCTCTCGAGTGTCTTTATACTTTTTGCAGGAATAATGGAGAATTTATTTGGCCAAATTAATCATTTCATGAGAAAGAGGAGCTCGTTAGGAAGCCATAGCAAAAAGCGGATCAAGATTTCGAGTTCGGACTAGGGAGAACGAGCCAAAACGAAATTTTTGCGCAGCGGGAGCAACATTGGCGCGACCACGCGCGCGACCGCTTCAGAAGCTGCCCCCGGTCCCGCGAAAATGAAGAAAAGTTGGACTTGCGAGAGCTACCTATGGGAGCGGGCGTGCCGGCCCATTTTTTCCTCCGAAAATTCAATTTTTCTCCCCATTTTCTATCTTTTTCTAATTATAATTTGACACCCACTCAATGTAATGATATAAATAGGATATTATACTTCATTGGTGTATCTTTTGCATACTTTAATATTTTAGAACCCTAGAAATATTTCCCTTTTTCTTTTTTAGTATTTTGAACATTGTTGAAGCTACACTTGTTGGATTTGCAATTGAAGACCATCTTCTTCTTCCTTATTAAATTCTCTTTATTTTCATCATGATTTTATCTCTTTTTCATGGTTTAATTCCTTCAATTATGTCTAGCTAAATTTCTCTTTGGTTCCAATATATGAAGATATGATCTAGCTCACTAGGTTTTTGAATTTTGTTGTTGGATTTACCTTCGAATTCATATGTCTTGTGGTTTGGGACTTAATTTTATTGCATGATTGATTGGCCATCATTGAGTGCATACAAGGTGTTTGGTTAAATGCTTAGTAGGCTTTAATTGATAGCACTTAGCATCAAATCATAACATATTAGTAATTCTTGCTAATAGGAGATTCTAGATATTAATTGTGCCATTAGGAGTTAATCCATGCGTCTTGAGTCCTAGTCGGAGATAGATATCATAGGTTAATCTACTTACATTGATTGCTTTGAGAAAAGAATTAGTGTATACAATATATATAATTCCCATATGAATTAGATTAAAATGGTTAATCCTAACAAATCCTAAAACCTAGACCTCTTGTGATTATCGGATTATATTTGGAACCAAGCTTTTTACTATTGTTTGTTAACTCTTGTTATTAGTTGTTATCTAGTTTGTTACTTTTCAATTACATTGCTTGATAGAATTAAGAAAATACCAAATATGAAGTTTGTTAGTTTGGATAGTAGGTTTAGTAGCTAGATTACTACTTGAATCTCATTCGCCATTGCATTCCCTATGGATTCGACTCGATTATACACATCGATTATTATTGCATCTCCCTAGCCTCAAAGGTAGGGTGGATCAGCAACCAGTTCAAATCAAACCAAACCTTTTTTTTTTGGTCTTTTTTTTTTGGTTTTTTTTTTCACCTTTTTTTTTCTTTTTTCTTTTTCACTTTTTTTTAAAGAAAAATGAAATTACATGATAAATAAAAAAAGAAAAAAAAAATTCTAGGCTTTGATACCAAATGATACGATCTTCGTTGAGCAAGAGATATGCCGACGTAGATACGTAGCCCAGAATCGGAAGCCATAGAAGTAAGAAAAAACACTACAAATCGAAGATAAGATGGACCACTAACACCTTTGAGATCGAACCCTCTAAATGATATAAGCCAGATTTAATCTCCCTATACCCCAAAGAGACAGTTGCCTCAACAACGCTAGTCAACTCCATTGATCAAATCGAATGCAGCTAAAATAAATAAACTAAAAATAAAAGATAGGATGGTTATCTCAATATACCTACGATCAAATCCTCTAAATGATATAGGCCAGAATTAATCTCCCTATACCCTAAAGAGACAGTTGTCGTAGTCACGCGGGGACGATGAATGAAACACAACGAGGGATGATTGACTCGTTGATTCGCCGGACAAAAAATGGAATATCCTAATATACCTAAAGTTTATTCCTATAAATGATATAGATATGTCGAAATGCCCTATACCCCAAATAGAGATTGTCTTGGTCACACGGGGACGATGAATGACACACAAATGAGGGTGATGAACTCGATTGATACGTCGATAAGAATATCTCGGACAACCAAGAAATCCATGGGATAGAGGAGATAAAATCTTACATTTTTATTGATATTCAAGACCAAGGTGATATTTTCGTCACCCCCTATAGACCCTATTTATAGGCTTCAAAAAACCTATTTTTTACATGGAAACAAATCAAAATCTTGTCCTAAGGGGTAACAAATCAATCCCTAGTCTAAACAAGGTAATTAATATCACAATAAAGAAGGAAACTAATCTTCTAGTGATCGCCCTACTTTTTAAGAGTAGAGAGAGAGCAATGATATCGAATAGTATATTCGGAATCCACAGGGAATGCAACGGCGAATGAGTTTCAAGTAGTAATCCAATTATCTAACTACTATCCAAACTTACAATTGTCATGTTTTTGTGTTTTTGATTAGCTAATGAGAAATATAAAGTAAGTAACAAACTAGAGAACAACTAATAACAAGAATTAACAACAATAGTAGAAAGCTTGGTTCCAAATATAATCCGATAATCACTAGAGGCCTAGGTTTTAGGATTTGTTAGGATTAGCCATTTTAATCTAATTCATATGGGAGTTCTATATATAGTAAACATCAATTCTTCTCTCGAAGCAATCAATATTAGTGGATTAACCTATGACATCTATCTCCGCTAGGTCTCAAGATGCATAAATTAACTCCAAATGGCTCAATTAATTATCTAGAAGCTCCTATTAGCAAGAATTACTAATATGGTGTGATTTGATTCCAAGTGTTATGAACTAAAGCCTCCTAAGCATTTAACCAAACACCTTATATGCACTCAATGATGGCCAATCAATCATGCAATAAAATCAAGCCCCAAATCACAAGACATATGAATTAGAAGGTAAATCCAACAACAAAACTCAAAAACCTAGTGATCTAGATCATATCTTCATATATTGGAACCAAAAGAAATTTATCTAGACATAATTGAAGGAATTAAACCATAAAAAGTAAATGAAATCATGCTTAAAAGATAGAGAATTCAATAAGAAAGAAGAATATGGTCTTGAATCTTGAATCCACAAAGTATAGCTCCAACAATCTTCAATTTACTCAAAAGGAAAGAGGGAAATATTTCTAGGGTTCTACAATATTAAAGTATGCCCAAGATATCCAAATGGGGTGAATTTAGGGGATAAACACATCACAAATCGAGTTTGGGTCGAATCGGGGTGAAACGGGACGAACCAGGGCGAGTTTGGACGAGCCGAACTCGCCCCTTAAGTGCACTTCTCGCTGAACCGGCGGTCTGTGGGAAGGGGAGCCAGTGGTTTGGCAAACCGCCGGCCAAACCGCCATCTATGCTATCCAAAGTGAAGGAGAATCGGCGGTTTGATGAAGATTCCCGGCGGTTTGGCAAACCGCCGGCCAACCCGCCGGTTTTCCTTCTCTTGCGCAACTTCGCCATTTTCGCTCGTTCTCTCTCGTCCGAACTCCGATTCTTGATCCGCTTTTTGCTATGGCTTCCTAACGAGCTCCTCTTCGTCATGGAAGGACTAATTTGGCCAAGTAAGTTCTCCATTATTCCTGCAAAAAGTATAAAGAGACTCGAGAGAACGAGGAAAACATATATGAAATCAAACTAGTGAAACCCTAACTATAGAACTTGAAATTCCACATTTTAAACACAAGTTTCACTCTTATGGAGCTCGATTCTTCCTCATTTCCGGCCCTTAATCCTTAGCTACTTGAATGCTCTTTCAAATTCCTACAAAAATGGATCGAAAACCGGGAAAAAATGAGAAAAATATAAAGTATGCTACAAGTTAAAAAACCCTAGCATTTCTAACCTTTAAGCACATGAATCGAGACGTAAACACACACAAAACACACTCAACATGCACATAAAATACGTGTTAATCGCTCCCCCAAACTTAAGCCATTGTTCGTCCCGAACAATGAAACGAACAATCAAAACACTTAACACGTATGGGGTGTGCATTTTGAGTTCCTCGTTGCCTCATATCATCTCAAAAACCATTTTACTTCAAGGAAATTCTCAAGTCAAGCCAAACATTCATAAGATCACTCACCATCCTAACTTAGAAATCAATCACTCAAGCACATTCAACCCTAGACCTCACAAGAAGTGTGTGTATCACTCGATCACTCAATATATGGAACAAGGAATCACTCATCGAAATCATGCAATACACAACTTTAACCATAAGCTTGCCTATCAACTCAAGTTTCCAATACCACAATGCATGCACAAATTAGGATCAAAAAGGTCTTTCTTAAGCTTGTAATGTAGGGACATTGGTTAAGGTAGGGAATTTTAGGCTAAGTGGCTTAAATCTTCATCTAAGCTCCTTCACCTCTTTTCTTCACTTCTCTAAGTATGAATTTCTTCATCTTCCACCTTATCCAACCCCTTTTTATCAAATGAACCAAAGCTTCTACCACATATCTAAAGAAACACTCCTTTATGCTCTTATTCTTTTCTTTTTCTTGTAAAAACTTTGTTCTTAGTACTATTTTTTTTTTTTCAATAAGAACTTTGTTCTTATTCTTTTTTTTCTAACATTGAGCTTATAGGAGTGTTCTTTCATTTCAAAATCAATCTCTAGACCCTTCACCATCACCCACCATTTTTCATGAATTTTCAACTTCACCAAGGTTCCCTTAACCATCCTTCACCCCTTATCATCCGGTTCAAGAAGAAAAAGCTCTAATTAAGGCTCAAAATGGGACGACAATGGTAATGAAAGATAGGTTAGTGTTTGGGGAAAATGGGCTATGAAATGATGGCCTAAGATCATCTCCTAAGTATGCACACATGTAATATTTCTAACAAGAGTATCAAGGCAAGTTCTAGTAAAGAGAATGCAATGCAAGATCAAGCTCTCAAGAAAGGATATTACTATGTAAAATGCATAGTTCTTTAGGCTCAAAATCCTCCCAAACTTTTTAGCTAGAGTCTACATGCTCAAGATCAATCATTCAAGCTATTCAAGTGAAATAACCCTAATCATGCTTGACTTTAACCTGAGAAATTTCAAAAATGTCATCATTTTAGCATCAATCATCGGCATCTCACCCAAAAGCACTTGAGAGATTAAACACGTTCTTTCATATTCACACATGCAAGCATACATGCATTTTCTTCAAAACATAAACTTTTTCAAAATTTTCCAATGATTCTCCATTATTAGCTCATCTCCACAATTCACAAAGCAAATAAAGAATTTCTATCTATTAAGCTCATCAATTCCCAAACTCGACACCAAACAACTTAAACAAGCATAAATCATGCATTTACCCCAATCAACCACAATCATCAAGTAAAATTAAGCATACAATCAATGAACACATCAAATAGAAGCTTGAAAAATACCAAAAGTAAAGTAATTTAAATTCCTTATCCTACTCCCCTCCCCCAAACTTATTTTAGAAATAACTTCTAAAATGAGTTTGGAGGGAAGAATAATAAGAAATTTAAATTACACTTACAACGGTCCAAAACTCGGTCGATGATGGTTTTGAAAGTCTTTCACTCCGTTGCTTGCTTGATTAGTTGATCCTCTTCCCACATTTGTTCCAAACACAAAAATAAAGACATATTAAGAAAAATGACTTAATCGCAAACAAAGATCGAAAAACAAAAATGAACTAAAACTAACTAAAAACAAAAAATAAAAAGATAGTTGTTGGGGTGCCTCCCAACGAGCGCTTAGTTTAACGTCGTTAGCTCGACGATACCTCATTGCCCTTTCTCCATCCTTGATCGAACACCAACTCATCATCAAATTCATCAAACTTTGGCTCATCCGCCTCTTCATTGCATCAAAGATCGAGATAGTAAAAGTTTCATCATTCACCCTAAAGGTGAGATTTCCCTCTTGCACGTCGATAAGGGCCCGTCCCGTTGCAAGAAATGGTCGACCAAGGATGAGAGGCATATCTTTATCCTCCGGCATATCTAGAACCACAAAGTCGACCGGGAATATGAAATCTTCTACTTTCACAAGGACATCTTCTACCACTCCAATTGCATAAGTGATAGATCTATCCGCCATTTGGAGAGCTATGGCCATCGGTTTGATATTACCTATTTCCAACCTCGTGAAAATGGAGAGAGGCATGAGATTTATACTTGCTCCCAAATCACACAAAACATTTCCAAACTTGGAATCACCAATCACACAAGCTATTTTGAAACTTCTGGGGTCCTTTGTTTTGAAGGCATATCCTTCTTTTGCAAGATTGCACTACATTCCTCCGATAAGTTTATAGTCTCAAATTCACCAAACTTCCTTTTGTTGGCAACGGCCTCTTTCAAAAACTTAGCATAGCTAGGCATATCTCTCAATGCATCAAGTAAAGGAATGTTTAGATGTACCTTGTTGAAAATTTCTAAAAATCTCTTCATCTTCTCATCCACTTTTGCCTTAGCCAAATGATGAGGGAAAGGAGCTTTAGTAATCACATCTTTGGTAGGAATAGGTGCCTCTACCAAATCATCCTCTTGAAATTTTTCTTGAAGAGTGACTTTCTTTGAACCTTCATCTCTTGCACATGGAACTTGAACCTCTATTGGTAATTTCTCTTCATGCTTTGAGGATTCTTCTTCATAAGGTATATCTTCAATGAGCACCTTCTCCTTCCCACTTCCGGATGCAACATGGTTCTCATACCCTTTCCCACTTCTCAACGTGATAGCATTGCATCCTTTAGGGTTCACTTCCGTGTTACTTGGATACTTGCCCGGAGTATGTTGAGTGGTAGCATGATTTGCCATTTGACTTAGTTGCCCTTCCAACATCTTCACTTGTTTAGACAATGAAGTTATATTATTCTCCAAGGTAATCACCTTTTGTCCGGTTTGTTGGATGAAAGTGCTTTGTTGATTTGCCATTTGAGTTTGTTGGTTGGCCATGTTGTTTTGTTGAGAAGCCATTTGGCCTTGATTTGCGACAAGTTGTTGAAGTAATTGCTCCATAGAAGAAGGTGTCTTCCTTTGCTCTTCAACATTCCCTTGAGAAGTAGAGAATCCCGGAGGTGGATTTTGAGCATTATTCGAATTTCCATAGGATAAGTTGGGATGAGGACGATTGTTGGGATGATAGGCTAAGTTTCCTCCTTGAGTTCCATAAGAATGACCTCCTTGATAGTTCCCTTGAGCGTTTCCTTGAAACCCTTGCCTATAGTTCCCATAACTCCTTTGATTCACAAAATTTGCATCCTCAATCACCTCGGATTCTAACATCTCTTGAGATTGAACAACGTTGAGTTGAGCTTGTGCTTCATCATACTTCTTCTTCATAGTGGCCAATTCCTTTGCCATGACTTCATATTTCTCATCAACAATAGAAGAAACTTTCCTCGGATGAGCCCTTTCTATTGTCCATTGATAGCTATTAGCCGCCATTTCTTCAATTATCCTTAAAGCTTCCCTTGCATTCCGGTTCACCAAACATCCTCCGGAAGTCGCATCCACTATGCTCCTTGTGTGAGGCGTCAAACCACTATAAAAACTAGAGCTTCCATGTTTTGATTGTTTCCTTCCATAGCTTCTTCTTCAATAGAATTACATCTTCTATGTCTTCTTTCAAAGTTCAAAATCAAAGGTTGAACAAGTCTTCCTTTAGACCTTGTGTGCATAAACCTAGAAAACAAAAATTAAAAAAAACAAATGCTTGAATTAGTAACTTAATAACCAAATCGACTATTGAAACTCAAACTAAGCATTCCCCAGCAACGGCGCCAAAAATTGATCGCCCTACTTTTTAAGAATAGAGAGAGAGCAATGATATCGAATAGTATATTCGAGTCGAATCCACAGGGAATGCAACGGCGAATGAGTTTCAAGTAGTAATACTACTATCCAAGCTTACAATTGTCATGTTTTTGTGTTTTTGATTAGCTAATGAGAAATATAAAGTAAGTAACAAACTAGAGAACAACTAATAACAAGAATTAACAACAATAGTAGAAAGCTTGGTTCCAAATATCATCCGATAATCACTAGAGGCCTAGGTTTTAGGATTTGTTAGGATTAACCATTTTAATTTAATTCATATGGGAGTTCGATATATAGTAAACATCAATTCTTCTCTCGAAGCAATCAATATTAGTGGATTAACCCATGACATCTATCTCCGCTAGGTCTCAAGATGTATAAATTAACTCCAAATGGCTCAATTAATTATCTAGAAGCTCCTACTAGCAAGAATTACTAATATGGTGTGATTTGATTCCTAGTGTTATGAACTAAAGCCTCCTAAGCATTTAACCAAACATCTTGTATGCACTCAATGATGGCCAATCAATCATGCAATAAATCAAGCTCCAAATCACAAGACATATGAATTAGAAGGTAAATCCAACAACAAAACCCAAAAACCTAGTGATCTAGATCATATCTTCATATATTGCAACCAAAAGAAATTTATCTAGACATAATTGAAGGAATTAAACCATAAAAAGTAAATGACATCATGCTTAAAAGATAGAGAATTTAATAAGGAAGAAGAATATGGTCTTGAATCTTGAATCCACAAAGTATAGCTCCAACAACCTTCAATTTACTCAAAAGGAAAGAGGGAAATGTTTCTAGGGTTCTACAATATTAAAGTATGCCCAAGATATCCAAATGAGGTGAAATTAGGGGTTAAATACATCAAAAATCGGGTTTGGGTCGAATCGGGGTGAAACGGGACGAACCGGGGCGAGTTTGGACGAGCCGAACTCGCCCGTTAAGTGCACTTCTCGCCGAACCGGCGGTCTGGGGGAAGGGGAGCTGGCAGTCTGGCAAACCGCCGGCCAAACCGCCATCTATGCTGTCCAATGTGAAGGAGAACCGGCGGTTTGAAGAAGATTCCCAGCGGTTTGGCAAACCGCCGGCCAACCCGCCAGTTTTCCTTCTCTTGCGCAACTACGCCATTTTCGCTCGTTCTCTCTCGTCCGAACTCCGATTCTCGATCCACTTTTTGCTATGGTTTCCTAACGAGCTCCTCTTCGTCATGGAATGATTAATTTGACCAAGTAATTTCTCCATTATTCCTACAAAAAGCATAAAGAGACTCGAGAGAACGAGGAAAACATAAATGAAATCAAACTAGTGAAACCCTAACTATAGAACTTGAAATTCCACATTTTAAACACAAGTTTCACTCTAATAGAGCTCGATTCTTCCTCGTTTCCGGCCCTTGATCCCTAGATACTTGAATGCTCTTTCAAATTCTTATAAAAATGGATCGAAAACCGGGAAAAAATGAGAAAAATATAAAGTGTGCTACAAGTTAAAAAACTCTAGCATTTCTAACCTTTAAGCACATGAATCGAGACATAGACACACGCAAAACACACTCAACATGCACATAAAATACGTGTTAATCATCTAGATATCACACTAAACAAAAACGAAAATTACATAAAATAAATCTCTTAAATTTTGTCTTCAAACTTGAGCCCAAATAATCTCCAAATCTTGGCCCACAAGCTCGAATCAACTATCACAAGTAGGGGTGTAAACGAATCGAATCGAAGCGAATAACACAGTATTCGATTCGAATTCGTTAAGGTATTCGAAGATTCGAATTCGAATTCGAATTTTTTTCGAATACTAGATTTGATTCGTATTCGATTCGAAGGTAGATTCGAAAGTATTCGATTCGATTCGAATATTCGATTTGTTTTTTTCTAATGATATTCCAAATGATATTTTAAAGAAAATGATTCGAATTCGATATTCGATTCGGATATTCGATTCGAAATTATTATTTAAGAAATAAATTTTCAATTGGGCTTAAGAATTAATATCTTATATATATATAATTATATTACATATAATATTAATATTAATATTAATATTATAGTTATATTTATATTTATATTTTATCGAATACTTACGAATATCGAATCGAATATCATAAATTTTTATTTGTATTTGAATAATAATCGAATCATAAAAAATATTTGTTTTCGAATTCGAATCGTAAAAAATCGAATACGAATAGGGCTAATCGAATACGAATAGCGAATCGAATCAAATTATTTGATTCGTTTACAACCCTAATCACAAGCTTGCATCACATAGAATCACTCACTACCCTAACTTAAAACTCAATCACTTAGGCACATTCAACCGTAGACCTCACAAGAAGTGTGTGTATCACTCGATCACTTAATTTAAGGAAAAGGGTAAGCGCTCATCGAAATCATCCAGTACACAACTTTTACAATAAGCTTGCCTATCGACTCAAGTTTCTAATACTACAATGTATACACAAATTAGGATCAAATAGGTCTTTATTTAGCTTGTAATGTAGGGACATTGGTTAAGGTAGGGAATTTTAGGCTAAGTGATTTAAATTTTCATCTAAGTCCTTCACCTCCCTTCTTCACTTTTCTAAGTATGAATTGCTTCATCTTCTACCTTACCCAACCCCTTTTTATCGATGAACACCCAAGCCTATACTAGCCCTTCATCAAATCAACAGACACACTCCTTTATGCTCTTATTCTTTTTTTTCTTTCATTTTTTTTCTTGTAAGAACTTGTTCTTACTCATTTTTTCTCTTTTCTCTCGTTTTTTTTTCTAAGAACTTTGTTCTTATCCTTTTCTTTTCTAAGTTAAAGCTTATAGGAATGTTCTTTCAATGCAACACAAATCTCAAGGCTCTTCATTATCACCCACCATTCACTACAAAAAATTGAACTTTTAGTCATATATAAATAAGCCACACATAATAATGTGTGGCGGGTAGCCACACATAT
>CM038110.1:26179386-26293531 GCA_001642375.2 Mentha longifolia | reverse complement strand
TATACGAAGCCGAGGTCGAGGGTCTCAAATTACCCGAGGTCGGACTCAAAGTGCCCGAGGTAGAGGTAGAGGTAGAAAGAGGATTAGTATAGACGACCTCTTAAAAAAAGATTTTGCCAGAGATTGGCTTAGCTTTAGTCAGCCTCCGGGCTCCTCTTCGTCATAATGTATATAACATGATCGCCTAACTATTTAAGCACCCACAAGTGTATGGGGCTATCGTAGATAGTGGTGAGCAAGGTCGTATCTACGGAGACTAGTTTGAAATACCTATGAGTACGACTACTATGTTGCTTTAATCTATTTAAACTCTGAATTATCAAGGAATTAACTAAAACTAAAGTACTTCAAATAAATAAAACAAAACAAAATAATGGGCAAACAATGGAGAGAATGGATAGGAAGATATTCTAGGGTAGACTCAATGGGTTTGCAATTGGAACTCACTATACTTAATCAACCTATGGTTTGAATTCAACTATCTAGGACGACCTCTTGTTTGCTTTAGCCCCCTCCCGGACGACTAAAACCGTTGATTACAAGCTAGCTTTGTTGTCCCCAACTAAAGTCTAGCCTATAACTCCTAAAGCCCCTAGGATCAATAGCCCTCACAAAAACTCTCAACCTCCCAGTTTATTGAGTTGTTGTGCCTCATGTTCCTATTCAAGTGTCAATTCTCATCTCCCGAATTTTGAATCAACACAATAGACATGTATAAATGGTGATCAAGCATTTAAACATACATACAAATCAAGAGCATAAGGAGATGAAGCAACCAAACCATAGAATTGAAATAAGTAAAGCTAATCCATTACAAATCTATATTGTCAAATCCCTAGAATATGAGATTTTAGCTACTCATGCCCATGGAAGCAAAAATTCCAACATTAAGGATAAACATGATCAAAGAAACAAGATAAAAAGAATTCATAGACAAATCCTTGATCTTGAGCTCCAATCTTGAAATCCTTGATGTTTTCTTCTCCAATCCTCCCAAAACAAGCTTTCTCCTCTTGGCCTAGGTGGGTGAAGGTGGAAGATGGAGGTGTAGAGATTTAATGTGTGTAGTGTGAGTAGATGGAGGCCAAGTGAGAGATCTACCCTAAAAATGAATCATAAAATGTTATTTATATGTTGGTGTAACATGGGGGTTGATTTGTAATTAGGAAAAGTGAAAAATGGGGGTCAAAACATAATAAAACGGAAGTTTGGAGCTCAAAATCGGATTTTCCGGAAGGAGTAACGGGCGGCGCGCCCGTGCCCATGGGTCGCACGGTCAAGACCCTCAGAACAAGGGCGGCGCGCGCCCGGGGGTGCACTCTGAAGCGCCCGCACGAGTGGTCGTGCGCTGGGTCGCGCGCTGCCGCTTTGGAATCCTTCTTCGGCGCGCGCCCGCGCCGGGTGCCGGCTCCCGTTGCGCAACGATTTTGTTTCGGCCCGTTCTCCCTCATCCGAACTCCAAATCTACTTCCGTTTTTTTCCTATATGCTTGTTTCGATCCGAAATTCGACATGGCATTGTCATATTTGCTGAAATTGGACTACTTTTTCCTGTAAAATAATCAAAATGGACCAAGGAGTAATGCAATCGACAACAATAGACAATTAATCGAAGGAGGCATAAAAGAGCAATAAAATCATATCAATTCCATTAAATTTATCCTAAAATGAAGCATGAAAACCCATATTTGTCAACCCCCCAAACTTAAACCGTTGCTTGTCCTCAAGCAACAAAGAAAAGAGAAAGAAAGAATTACAAACAAGGTTGAATGATTCATTTGACATAAATATAGGCCTCAAGAATTTTAAAAGAAAAATTCAAGTTATATGAACTAGCAAGCACTCAACATTTCACAAGGAAAAATAAATTTCAACACTTGAGCTTTTTGAAACTTGAATCCTCACAAATGGATTTTATCTATGGTGCACACAACTCTCAAGTGTATAAGCATAGGAAGTATTTCACTCAATTTGACACAATGCAAGTGCTCTACCATATGCTCGTCATTCTTCTAACATCTCTTCTATTCAATGTGTTCCAAGAAAAAGATCAAAAAGAGCTTTATATTTGGTTGTAATGATGGCTCTTTGGTAAGGTAGGAGATTTTTGGCTAAGTGACTTGAATCTCACGAGATCTAGTTACACCAATAATCAACTACCAACATTAATCTTCAAACCCCCAAACTTATTCCACTTTTTGTGAAATAAGTTTGGACCTCTCTTAGTTCCTCCTTCAACAACCCAAATATAAACCTCTTCTCATTTGAAACTCCCAACTCATGATTCTCAATCATTTCTTTGTTTTATTCTCCAAAATGGTATACAAAACCATGCCTTTTTATGCTCACTTTTTTTTTTAATTTATTTTTTATTATTATATAAGGAGCTTATAAGGGCATTGCCATCATTTCAAGGCTAACCAAAAGAAATATGAGAATTTACCACAATTGTCATCCACTTAGATATCCCAAATCAACAAGTAAACCCAAGTTTTTACCCTTCTACCATTGGCTAGTCAAAGAAAAAGCTAAGGCTCAAAAGGGGTTGACTAGGATTATAATGAAATTTGGATACAATTTTTTGGATAAAGTGGTTAACAAAGATGGCCTTTAATCATTTCTAAACTTGTAACACATCTACTCATAACTCAAGGAAGAATCGTGGCAAGTTCTAGAGAGTAACAAACATGCTCAAATATTCACACACCAAAGAAGATATGATTGCATGAATGTGGCAACCAAAGGCTCAAATCCTCACAAGGTTAAATTGTTGATTCAAGTTCAAAGAAGCCAAGTATCTCAACTTATTAATCCAAGCTCCACAAATCATGCTAAACTA
Organism: Mentha longifolia; assembly: GCA_001642375.2. NCBI lineage: Eukaryota > Viridiplantae > Streptophyta > Magnoliopsida > Lamiales > Lamiaceae > Mentha > Mentha longifolia. The sequence continues at coordinate 26,290,693 of CM038110.1, read as the reverse complement.
GAACATGAACTTTGAATTTAAGCAAAAAATTATTTTTCATGTCATCATTGGCCAAACATCATATAACCATTTCAACACATGCTCATAGACCTTCCACTTCTCACTTCTTGCCACTCAAATACAAACAAAGCTTCAAGTTTAGCTCACCAACAATTCGACAATTCAACACCAAACATACCAAAAGTCACATGAAGAGACAAAAGACCAACATCCAAGGATTTCAATTATTTGAACAAAAGAAACATGAAAGCATAATAAAACCCAAACAAAACAAGAAAGCAAATAAGTAAATGAAAGTTGAGCAAACTAAACAGCACTTCTCTCCCCCCCAAACTTATTCGATACAAAGAGATAATAAGTTTGAACGGAGGAGAAGTGGTTTAATGAGCTTGAACTCACAAAGAAGGTGGAGGCTTAGGCGGTGGCCATTTTTCATCAAATTTGAGTGTTCCATCCGTTGCATTCCAATGATAAAGAGGTTTGGCCATCCTTGAAGCATCTTTAGAGTCATGGACATCCCTTGAATGGTCTAAAGTACTACCACACTCAAACAATTCATCATTAGACAATCCAAAGTGAAAATCAAATGATGAAGATAAGTAAAAGTGAAATGAGCAAGGCTTTAGAAAGTTATCCATGGTGATAAAAGGATCGACCACATCAAGGATTGTGCAATCCTTACTACTTTCAACATTTACTTCTTCATGGAATTGTAGAGATGGGTAGATTGAGACTTCTTTACTCTCTTCTTCAAGGTTTAAGTAAACTTGCTCCTCCTCTTTGATTTCATTTTCTTGCTCCATTTCGGCTATTTGAGGCTCTTCATGAACTTCATTGCCTCCTTCATAGCTCTCTTGATTAGAGTTGGAGTTCCCAAGATGTCCCTTGCTCGTATCCACCAATAATGGTTGATTCTCCGACGATTTCATCCACAAATGATATAGACCGTCATAATTGGAAGTCGGTTGTTGGAGCACATCAACTCTTGGTTCTTGAGGATAATTTCTTCTTGCTTCTAGGATTTGCAATTTCGCTTTAAGCACTGCCATCTCTATTCGAAACTCCAAAATTACATCATCTTCATACATCATTCTAGCTTCACTCCTCCTCCTAGCAAGAAAAAAATAAAGCAAACAAAACAATAGAACAAATTAAAAGGAAAGAAAAACAATGTTTAAATTAGGCTAAAACAACATTTCATAATATCACAAGTATAACTCTACTCGTCCCCGGCAACGGCGCCAAAAACTTGATCGCCTAACTATTTAAGCACCCACAAGTGTATGGGGCTATCGTAGATAGTGGTGAGCAAGGTCGTACACGGAGACTAGTTCGAAATACCTATGAGTACCACTACTATGTTGCTTTAATCTATTTAAACTCCGAATTATCAAGAAATTAACTAAAACTAAAGTACTTCAAATAAATAAAACAAAACAAAATAATGGGCAAACAATGGAGAGAATGGATAGGAAGATATTCTAGGGTAGACTCAATGGGTTTGCAATTGGAACTCACTCTACTTAATCAACCTATGGTTTGAATTCAACTATCTAGGACAATCTCTTATTTGCTTTAGCCCCCTCCCGGACGACTAAAACCGTTGATTACAAGCTAGCTTTGTTGTCCCCAACTAAAGTCTAGCCTATAACTCCTAAAGCCCCTAGGATCAATAGCCCTCACAAAAACTCTCAACCTCCCGGTTTATTGAGTCGTTGTGCCTCATGTTCCTATTCAAGTGTCAATTCTCATCTCCCGAATTTTGAATCAACATAATAGACATGTATAAATGGTGATCAAACATTTAAACATACATACAAATCAAGAGCATAAGGAGATGAAGCAACCAAACCATAGAATTGAAATAAGTAAAGCTAATCCATTACAAATCTATATTGTCAAATCCTTAGAATATGAGATTTTAGCTACTCATGCCCATGGAAGCAAAAATCCCAACATTAAGGATGGACATGATCAAAGAAACAAGATAAAAAGAATTCATAGACAAATCCTTGATCTTGAGCTCCAATCTTGAAATTCTTGATGTCTTCTTCTCCAATCCTCCCAAAACAAGCTTTCTCCTCTTGGCCTAGGTGGGTGAAGGTGGAAGATGGAGGTGTAGAGATTTAATGTGTGTAGTGTGTCTAGATGGAGGCCAAGTGAGAGATCTACCCTAAAAATGAATCATAAAATGCTATTTATATATTGGTGTAGCATGTGGGTTGATTTGTAATTAGGAAAAGTAAAAAATGGGGGTCAAAACATAATAAAACGGGAAGTTTGGAGCTCAAAATCGGATTTTCCGGAAGGAGTAACGGGCGGCGCGCCCGCGCCCATGGGTCGCGCGGTCAAGACCCTCGGAACAAGGGCGGCGCGCGCCCGGGGGTGCCCTCTGAAGCGCCCGCACGAGTGGTCGCGCGCTGCAGCTTTGGAATCCTTCTTCGGCGCGCCCGCACCGGGTGCCGGCTCCCGCTGCGCAACGATTTTGTTTCGGCCCGTTCTCCCTCGTCCGAGCTCCGAATCGACTTCCGTTTTTTTTCTATATGCTTGTTTCGATCCGAAATTCGACATGGCATTGTCATATTTGCTGAAATTTGACTAATTTTTCCTGTAAAATAATCAAAATGGACTAAGGAGTAATGCAATCGACAACAATAGACAATTAATCGAATGAGGCATAAAAGAGCAATAAAATCATATCAATTCCATCAACTTTATCCTAAAATGAAGCATGAAAACCCATGTTTGTCAATAACATTGTATCTTTCCTTTTTATGAAATAAAATGGAAACTTATGTACTTGTATTTAAGCTATTCATCCTCGTTTTTAACTAAGGTAGTTTTCCTTGTTTTAAACGAAGGTAGGCTTTAGGTAGCTCGTCTTCATCGTAAGACGAGGGTTGGCTTTAAATAGCTCGACTCGTCATAAGATGAGTTTAGGCTTTAAATAGCTCGTACTCGTCGTAGGACGAGTTTAGGCTTTAAATAGCTCGTACTCATCATAGGACGAGTTTAGGCTTTAAATAGCTCGTACTTGCATCGGACGAGTTTAGGCTTTACATAGCTCGTACTCGCCATAGGACAAGTTTAGACTTTAATTAGCACTTCCTCATCGTGAGACGAGGATTGGCTTTAGATAGCTCTTCCTCGTATGATACAAGGATTGGCTTTGGGTTCCTTATTTGTCGAGAAGTATCGATAGGGGTGGTCCCCTTACACGCATTTGAATTTTACTCCAGTTTTGGGGTTTATTTATCCTCGAAAGGATATTAAGTTACCCTCATCAGGGTTTTAGAGTAAAAGGGCAAGATAATATGCATAAGTGGAGTAGTAATATTCATAAATGCAAAATGAAGTATGCAAGACCAAACAAATTAAAGGAAAAATAAAGACTATTAATAGAAAAACTGAAGTTCGAAAGAGAACAAAAATCACAAGACGACCTGACTCATAACCTAGACGAACTAAACGGACTTAAACATTACTCTCAGCCACTTATGCAAAGTACCTCTTTAAATGAGTAATGTGTCATGTACGGGGTATTGGCTCACCGGATAAGTGGGCGAGCTTATACGACCCTTTGCCGAGGACTTCTTCAACTCGGTAAGGTCCTTCCCATGTGGCTTCTAGCTTACCGAGCCTTGCAGCCTTGCTGACTTTGTTATTTCAAAGAACGAGGTCGCCTACTTAGAATTGCTGGTACTTGACTCTCTGGTTGTAATACCGAGCTACTTGTTGCTTATACTTAGCTTCTCTTATGTAGGCGAGCTCTCATTTTTCTTCTAACAGATCCAGGTCGGTTTGGAGACCACCTTCATTGTCTTCGACTAAAAAATTTAGTATGAGGGCTCGGCATGCCGATCTCTACCGGGATCACTGCTTCAGTTCCGTACACCAAATTGTAGGGTGTTTCTCTGTTCGAGGTCCGGGGAGGTGCGGTATGACCACAAAACTTGGGGTAAGTTTGCTACCCAATCTCCTTTGGCTTTATCAAGGCGAGCTTTAAGTCCTTTGATGATCGTCCGGTTGGTGACTTTGGTTTGGCCGTTTGCTTGAGGATGAGCTACCGAAGTGAACTTTTGCTGAATATGAAGCTCTTCACACCATTCCCTGAAAGTTCTATCTATGAACTGTGTCCCATTGTCTGAGATGCGGATATGGGGTACGCCGAAGCGGCACACTACGTTCTTCCTCATGAAGTTAAAGGCATTCTTGCTCGTGATTTTTGCCAAGGGTTCAGCTTCTACCCATTTGGTGAAGTAATCGATGGCGATGATGAGGAACTGGAATTGGCCGGGAGCTTTATCTAGCGGGCCGATGATGTCTATTCCTCATTGCATGAACGGTCATGGGCTTTGCATGCTGGTGAGGTCGGTTTGTGGTACCTCGGCACAGTCGCATGTATCTGACATTTCAGACACTTTTTGACGAGGTCTACTGCATCCTGGAACATCATAGGCCAATAGTATCCCCATCGCATGACTTTCTTTGAAAGTGCTATGGCTCCGATGTGGCTTCCACACGATCCTTTGTGTATTTCTCGCAGTGCGTAATCTGCCTGGTTCGGACCTATGCACCTTAGGAGGGGCTGGAGGTATGATCTTCTGTAAAGCACTCATTGTTCAAGAACGTATTTCGGAGACTTGCTCAAGATTTTCCTAGCTTCGAGCTTATCGCTGGGTAGTTTGCCCTTCTCCAAGTAACTTCGAAGAGGGGTAATCCAGTTCGGCTCGTCGTCAGTTAGTAGGTTAACCTCGGCTTCGTCTATACTTCGGAGTTTGACTTCTTCCATGGGAGAGCTCGTAGATGATGATGTTAATTTGCTTAGGGCATCTGCTCAGTTATTTTCCCCCCTAGGGATGCAAATCAACTCGAAATACGAGAAGTACTGCTATAAGGTCTTGGCTTTGTGGAGGTACTTTTTCATTATGTCGCCTTTAACCTCGTACCTGCCTAGCATGTGACTCACTATAAATTGGGAGTCGCTGTAAACTTGTACAGCTCGTATCTGGAGAGCCTGAGCTAGACGAAGTCTGGCGATTAAAGTTTCTTACTCCATTTCGTTGTTTGTTGTTGGGAAGTCAAACCGAAGTGCATAAGTTATCTCATGTCCATCTGGGCTGAAGAGTATGATACCTGCTCCGTTTCCTGAATGCCCCGAAGCCCCGTCCACATAGACTTTCCAGCAATCTTTAGGTGGTTCTTTCGGAGCTTCGGCATCGGTTTTGCTTGGGGAAGGTTTATTCGGCACTTCTGTGAACTTAGCTTTCGGAAAGAAATCCGCTAGGGCTTGACCTTTGATGTCTTGGCAAGGGCAAAATGAGATTGTATGCTCGCTGAGCTCAACTGCCCATTTGGTGATTCTTCCCGATGCTTCCGGTTTTGTCAGCACTTGTCGAAGTGGCAGGTCGGTCAGGACTTGTATGGGATGTGCATGAAAGTAGGGTCGCAACCTCCTTGTAGCATTCACTAATGCCAACGCGACTTTTTCGAGTGGTTGGTACCTCGTCTCTGGCCCTTTCAGCGCTCAGCTGATGAAGTAAACAGGTAGCTGACGACGTCCTTCCTCCCGCACTAATACTGCACTTATGGCTTCATCCGAGGCCGCGAGGTATAGAGAAAGAGCTTCTCCTTCCTTTGAAACGGATATGGTTGGAAGATTGGCAAGGTATTACTTGAGGTCTTTAAATGCCGACCTATGCTCATCTTCCCGATCGAACTCCGGCGCCTTTTTCAGGATCTTGAAGAAAGGAAGTTGCTTCTCTACGGCCCTTGACAAGAAATGGCTCAGCGCGGCTAGGCAGCCCGTCAACTTGTGCACATCATGAATGGTTTTTGGCACCTTCATTTCTTGGACTGTTCGGACTTTGGACGGGTTGGCTTGTAATCCTTCTTTAGAGACCAAGCACCCCAGAAATTTTCCAAATCAGACTATAAACGTACACTTTTGGGGGTTTAGCTTAAGGTTTACCTTGCGCAGGAGGCCGAGGATGATCTTGAGGTCGTCGACACAGGTGGCTAACTCCTTGCTTTTGACGACGATGTCGTCTATGTGCACCTCTACAATTTTGCCGATGTGAGGCTTAAATATCTTGTCGACCATCCTTTGATAGGTAGCTCCAGCGTTCTTAAGTCCGAAAGGCATTTTCTTGTACGCGAAAACACCAAAATCGGTGATGAAGGATGTCTTCTGCGCGTCTTCGTCACTCATTAGGACTTGGTGGTACCCTTTGTATAGATCCAAGAAACTGAAAACCTTGTGGCCGACCAGAGCTTCGACTTTCTTGTCGATGTTGGGGAGGGAGTAGCAATCTTTAGGGCAGTATTTGTTAAGATCGGTATAGTCGATACACATCCGCCACCTTCCTCCTTACTTCTTAACCATCACCGGGTTAGCAATCTACGTCGGATATTTGACCTCAAAGAGTATCTATGCTTTCAGAAGCTGATGCACTTCGTCATATATGACTTGGCTTCGTTCTGCTGCAAATACCCACTGCTTTTGCCGAACTAGTTTCACTCCCGGGTCAATATTAAGCCGATGTGTGATGATACTTGGGGAGACCCTGGTCATGTCGAGGGGTGACCAAGCGAAGACATCCCTATATTCCCTTAGGAGTTGGACGATCTGCTTTCTGAGTTCGGCTCCACCAGCGAAGCCTACTTTGACGACCTTAGACGGGTCGTTTTCGTACAGTGTGACATCTTCTACTGGCTTGTCAAATGCAGACGATGTCTTTTCCAGCTCCAGCTCATGTTTCTGTAATTGCTATGCTTGTGGATGCTGAGGTGTTCCAACACCTCGTAGAGCAATCTGCATGCATTCCTTGGCTCGTTTCTGATCCCCACGAACCACGATGACTCCTTCCTTGGAAGGGATCTTGATTGTTAAATGGTACGTCGAGCATATAGCCTTTACCGCAACTAGTCAATCTCTGCCCAAGATGATGTTGTACGGTGAATGGGCTTTTACGACGAAGGGTACCACTTTGGTGGAGGACATCGGATGTTTCCCCACCGTAACAGGGAGTTGGATGACCCCCTCCGTGTGTGTCTCTTGCTGTATGAAGCTCTTTAAAGGGATTGGTGCCGGCGTGAGGCGTGCCTCTTCGATCCCTAGTTTTTCAAGAAATCTTTGAAGAGGACACTCACCGAAGCTCCGCTGTCGATAAATACCCGCTGAACTAGCTTATTGGCAACAACTGCTTCGATCATGATTGCATCTTGATGAGGTACTCTTTCTGGCACCGGAATCTTCTCAGAAAAGGTGATGGCATCATCCTTTTTGAACTTCTTATGGGAAGGTTGATCCGTTTGAGGACTTCGGGCATCGGCCTTGAGAGAGGACTTCGTTGCTCCTTGAGAGAGCCCCGTGATGGCTGTGATGATTCCATCGAACTGAGGTTGGTCCTTGTTCTCATCATCATCATTGCGCTTCGCTTTTTTATCAACGTGGGGGTCGCAGTTGTTCCCCCCCTATTCTGCTTGCATTTTCCTTTGCCCTGAGGTCGGGCCTCATATTGGCCACGACTTTGGTACCTCTTGAGGGTGCCGTCACGCACCAATTGCTCTATATTCGCAGCAAGATTTTTGCATTCCTCTGTGTCGTGCCTATAATCCTCATGGAAACGACATTATTTCTCCTTAGATCGGTGATTCGCCCCTCCACTTGACATGGGCCGAGGCTTCTCGAACATATCGGTGTGCAGTTCGTAGATCTCTGTCCTTAGCTTCATTAATGGAGTGAATTGGCTTCATTCTTGACTTTGCCGAGGTCCGAGCCTGGACTCTAGGGGTCCACGTTGCAGCCTTTCATGGGCACTACGTCGACTTTGGCCTCGGTCGTTCCTATCCTCCTTCTTCCGATCCGACGGTTCGGCCTTGTTGGCTTTGCGCTTGTGCATGTCAGCTTCATCGGCTCTTGCGAACCGATCTGCTATGATCCATAATTGCTTCGCAGTGCGAGGCTCGTCCCTCACAATTTCCTTGTACAGAGCTCCCGACTGGATAACATTTTGGAAGGCAGAGATTAGGACCTCATTAGTTAGGCGCTCGACTTTTAGACTTTCTTCATTGAATCTAGTCATAAAGTCGCTGATAGGTTCACCTCGCCTTTGCTTGATAGTAAGGAGATGTGCCGAGGTGGTTTTCACCTCAGCTTTCTGGAAAAACCTTCGCTCGAAGGCATCCATCAGCTCGTCGTACGACCCGATACTGTAAGGTGGTAGACTGTCGAACCACATGCGTGCATTGTCTACCAACAATTCTGGGAAAACCTTGCACATGTAGATATCGTCGCTGAGCCCTTGGTTGACCATGTTATATTGGTATTGGGACAGGAAATTCCTCGGGTCGCACGATCCATTGTATGGCTTGATAGGCGGGACTCTATATTTATCCGGGAGAGGAGTGTAAAGTATTCAGTTGGTGAAAGGGGTAGAGATCCTCCCGTACACGCCGAACCTCCCTCCTCAGTAATTGTCCTCGTCGCACCGAGGTGAGATGATGTCGCAGCGATGGTGGTCCCCTTGGCGATCACCAATAAATCTCCTAGGGGGAATCCCGGCGTCCCGTGCGCCTATGATCCTGACGTTAGGGGACTTTTGCCAATGCCGCGATCCGGATGTAACTTCACGCACTCTATCATCGCTGCGTGAAGGTTGGCCTTTTTCACGATTTTGAGTTTTTTGTTGTTTGGCGAACTGGAGAAAATCTCGCTTGTTATGCGTCAGGTATTCCCAGATAGCATTGTCGAATTCGTCCGGTTGGAGGTGGACGTCATCCTCCTCCTGGCTGCTATTGTGACCTTCTCCTTCTGGATAGATTGGTTTGCCATGCTTATCCAACGGCACGTGCTGAACGTGTCCGTCCGGAGTTTGGCCTCTCGCATGTTCCTTCCCGTGTCGTCAGCGTGTTGCAGGATTTGGATCTTGCGCTTGGCTTGCCTCGACTTCGGGGATTTCTGTTTCCCGAACTGGTGAATTTGGTGCCTGACTTCGTCCGGTTTGTTTAGTCTCCTTTTCCTTGTCGGCGACAGCAGCAGCGGTTGATCGTGTTGGCCTTGTCATGACGACAGATTACCCAGAAAACTTTTGATCGGAAATCACAAATTTTTTGTTCCCACAGACGGCGCCAATGATCGATCTTGTTTTTGTAAGCAATTAATGAACATTGACAAGGAATAAATGAACACGAAAATAATAGAACACGGGGGATTTCCGTGGTTCGATCTACCGGAATAGATCTACGTCCACAGGGCAAAAAGAGAGTACGGATATTATTGCTAGTATGTGTGTGCTGCTTACAAGAATCTTGTTCCCTCTCAATCTATTCTAAGCCCCTATTTATAGGTAATTACATGGAGTTTGACTATGATACAAAGTCTTCTCCTATTTGGACTCTTTGGCTTGATCCTCCTCTCATGGATAGACACCGAGCTTCTATATCTCTCTTGGAGCTTGAGTTGTAGTCGATGTAGGAGTCTTGATTGTTTTGGTAAAGAAGTCTCTCTTAGTTGGGCCGAGCTGCGTGGGCCAAGCTTAACTGTTGAGACCCAATTATATTAGGCCTGATGTTTGGGCCTAGTAGCTAGGCCATATCCTATCAATATATATATAATATCAATATATATATATATAATGGAAGTTGCCCGGCATCTCGCTTTGTTTCAATTAAGTCATTTTCATCAAAGTCCATATAAAGCTTGAAAACACACAAACAACACACAAAAAGGTGGGACAAAACTTGGAAATTTTAAGATGTACTACTATTTTTCTATAAATAGATTTATTCGTAAAAGTGAAACTGAGGCCAAAAATCATACTCCCTCCGTCCCTTTCAAACTGAGTCAAAACTTTTCGACACGGGAATTAAAGAGAGAGTGTTTAGTTGTTAAAGTGAGTTGTTAATTAAGGGGAGGATGTGGTTATGATTATAAATAATATTTTATTTTATTTATTTTCAAAAAATAAATTTCATAAGTTTTTTTATTTTTTATGTTTAATTAATTTAAGTATGCTTCCCCCTTTCTTTCTGTGATTCTCTCTCTCGGCCCCTGCCTCTTCTCCTATGATTTCCGGCCACCGGAATTTCCACAAATTGATCGGAATACAGATGCTGATGGCGTGCCGCCGCGGCAGCACCGGACCTCTACCTCCCCTCCACATTCATCTTCTCTCACCAACCACGCAAACAGAATCAAGAAAAATGGAAATCCAACAATCCAGCCCCCCAATCTCCATACTAGCAAAAATACCTTCAATCCAGCACAAATGTTGAATCTTTCTAGAGAGAGAACCCCATATTGGAGCAATTTTAGTTTATTTAGAGAGAGAAACCTTTGGTTGTTGGAGCTTTAAAATGCCAAAAAGAATGAGTTGCAGAGAACGTGAAGGCTGGGTCTTCTTCTTCTTCTTCTTCTTCTTCTTCTTCTTCTTCTTCTTCTTCGAATTCGATGAGTCTCCAGTTGTATTGCCGCCGCCGCTGTCTCAGTCAGAAACCCTAGCGCCGCCGTCTCCAGCAATTCTTACTGGAACCGCAGCCCCGACTGCAGCATCGCAACCTCCTCGTCGTCGCCGTTTTCTCTGCGGCGGCGGCGTGTTTATGGGGTCTCACAGCTTCAACCTCCATTGACTTGATTTGAGATGTTGAGAGAGAGATGATGTTCTTGCGGGCTAGGTTTGAAAATTTGAGAGAGAGAGAGAGAGAGAGAGGGGTTTGGGCCAATTTTTTTTATTTTTTTTTAATTGGGTTGGGGGAGTTGGGTCCAATTAGTGGTGTTTAGGAGGTTATTTTGTAAAAAATAAGGGGTGCAATTAGTTGTTCCTAATTTAGTGTTTTAATTCCTAATTTTTGCCAAAAGAGAAAATGACTCAAGTTGAAAGGGACGGCCCAATCGGGAAAATAACTCAGTTTAAAAATGACGGAGGGAGTACAACTTAACATTTGGATTGGAGATGGTCAAAACAGCGTTAACGTGTGCGTTTGTTTCTTCCACATAAATCCCCAATTTTTTCCACTTCTTTTTTTCTTCTTTCTTTTTGTCAATTCAATAAAGTTTACGTAAAAAATACACGGAACATGAAATTAACCGTAACACGTTTCTTCTATTCAAGTCGCAGAGCTTGGAGAGTGTTTTCGAAAATAAAAGTTTTCTTGAAAGCATGAAAGTTTTTTTTTTTTTTGGGAATATAAATTGATAGTTACGAGTAAGTTCGCAACCCAGTTTGGATTTGGAATTGTGGAGACAATCATTTTTTTTTTTTGGTTTCATATTAGTATTATTTGAGTAAAAGAAAAGAAGTATTTGCATAAATATTTCATCATCCAAGTAAAAGAATATTAGTGTGCGTGTACATCAGTGTATATATTTACAAGTCAATGGTTTCACAAATAAAAGATGCACCAAGTCTTCAATTTCACATGCTGCCGCCCCTACCTAATGAGTTTAATTAAACTCAAAATTCTCTTGCACGCTAACCAATTAAATAATAAAATTTTATATTAGGTTACCAAATAGTATTACTCCTTCTTTATACTATTAGGTTACCAAAATTCTCTTGCACGCTAACAAATTTTATATTAGGAGTACATTTAAACTTTCCTTTCTTTAATTACCTCTATAAATCTTTCACTTAAACTGCTACTCTTTCTGCTTTTAATTTGGGATCTTTTTTATTCTTACATTAACTTTGCATAATTCTAATTATATTATTACATCAATAATATTGTTATCATTCTAGCTTAATTCAACCCAAGCAGCTTTATGCTTATTTATTTATTTATTATTATTTGAAAGACTACACATATTAATCTTGTAAAAAAGAAGATAAAATATGTTGTTACATTCGATATTTTTGACATAATAGTAAACCAAAATATATAATAAAGTGAATAAAAAGAATCTTTAATTTTAAATTATTTTATTTTTACTTCCTTTTTCATTTTATTATTTTTATCAACTGACAATCTTTGCTAAGATAAGTGTGCCCAAAATGAATTCTAATAATCTTTTGATTCGTAAATGCTTATTCTAATGCCGAAAGATCAACAAAGCCTACTACTACTGTACTTAGTAAACAATGAACTTCAAGTGTATGAAATTATGAATATTATACACAACTCCCATTTATTACATTCTAGTAATTAAATACATTAAAAAAATATATTAAAGAAAATATATCGATATACCCAGAAGTCAAAACCAAAAAAAAAGAAAAAGAAAAATGTTTGAATGAATATCTCAATGTATATGCGCATGCGTAGTACTCCTGCGATCACAGAAATCGGAATCGAAAGGTACAAACCGGAGAAGCACGCAATCCGCATGCTTGGAATGCTTGTACATTCTGATCATGAATCACTGCCTCTCGAGATCGGGCAGCCCTTCGGATTGAGTCTGCATTCTTCTAGAAGATCTCTCTCCGCTAAGAATCCGTCGGAACGAGCTCAGCCTCGAGCTCGACCCCCCGATTTTCGCCTCCGACGACGTCCCCTCCGCCGGTGGCGCAGACGGCGCCTCCCTCGGCTCCGCCACGAGCCGCGGCTGCGCCTCCGCCCGACAGATCGGGCAGGTCGAGTTCGATCCGAGCCACTGGTCGATGCAGTCGGCGTGAAAAGTGTGCTTGCAGTTCGGCAGGCTCCTCGCCGCCTCGCCGTCGTCGAGCGCGCTCAGGCAAACGGGGCACTCGACGGCGGCGGTGGATGCGGAGCGCTTGAAGGTGAATTTGGGGAGGGCGGCGATGACCGAGGCGTCGACTCCGGCGTTGGGCGGGTCGAGGGTGTGGAGGTTGGCGGCGGTGGCGATGAAGCCGAGGCGGCGGAGGGAGGCCTGGCGGCGGGCTTGGCGGCGGAGGACGCACCTGGCGTAGACGTGGAGGACGGTGACGACGAGGACGACGAAGGAGAGAGAAACTATGGCGGTGAGCATGATCTTGCCGTTGAGATCGGCGGAGTTCGCATGGTTGAAGAACTCGTCGCCGTCGACGCTCGCCATGGCGGAATTGAAGGAAGGAGAGGGGGTTTGTGTAATGTGGTTTTATTATATTTACTGTAAATGGGAAGGGGATAGTTTTGTGGAGTGGGATTTGTGGGGAAATAAAAGAAGAGGAATTTTGAAAAGTTTGACTTATTACACAATGTTTAGTAAAATATCTTATTCTAAAAAAGCTCGTAATTTCCGCATAATATTTTTATGATTAGAAAATCCTGCTTTAATAAATAACTTAACTTTCACATATTTAGGACTCAATTCTTCTATCCACCGACAACTGGCCCAATCATGTTTCATATTATACCATGTATATATTGTCCAATTTAATCACTATTTCACAAAATGTACACTAATTAACTCCTTTACAATATTGATAAAAACACCAATGTTTAATTTTTGATCATCAGTTGCTTCACCAGTCCACCATACACACACAGTTTTTCTAGATCTTATAGAAAGTTTTGGTGTGGTTTGAAAACTACAATCGTATAATTTTCTTCTTCAGAGAATATCGTGGCCCAATAGTCGAACCCAAATCCAAAAATTAATTTAAATTTCCCCTAAAAAAAATTAATTTAAATATCATTAAAAAGGGATTGAATTGAATCATGCTTACTATCTAACATAAATCTCCCCTTTCTTTATTCGTTTGAGGATAAATCTGTCCAACTACTTAAAAATTGGTATTAAAAAATTGGCAAAACTTATAACTAATTTAATTGATTTAAAAAATGACTGGTTTTCAGACTCCACGTAGAAGATCATGGTTCAAGGGGTTGACTTTGGAATGTAGAATTTCCAATGAACATTATATCTTTGGTGAAGTTTCTAGGAATTGATGAAGAATCTGGTAGCTAAATACTAAATATACTATGAAATAAACTCTAAACTATATTCAGAGGGAAACAACCAAATCCTGATATTACTCCGAAATTTCTCGTAATAACGTGGGAGCAGGGTAACCTTGTGCTTTGACTCTAGAAAAAAGAAAAATGAAAAAAAAAAGTATATATGATCCAAATTGAAGGGATACTTACCGATAAAATCCTAAATTATTCTTGTTTTATCAAAAATACTCTCAATTATTGAAAATAATCAAATAAATCCCTAACTATTTATGTTTTATCAAAGATACTCTAAATTGTTGAAAATAACAAATTAAATCCTAAACTATTTCTATATTATCAAAAATACTCCAAACTATTAAAAACAACTAATTAAATCCCAAAATATTTTTGGTTTATCAAAAAATATTAAATGTAATTTTCACCAATAATTCATAATCAAACACGGTGGAAATTGTTTTTTTTTTTTTTTGATTAAATGAGATTAAACCACATCAATTTATGACACATCATATTTAAAAGTTAAATCGTAAATCTGCAATGGCTTTTGGCATGCCAAGCTGATATTCCGTTGCAGAAAAATGGCACCCAAAATAAATTTGATAATGGATTGATAATTTATGATTTAATTAATTATTTAATTATTTAAAGTATTTTTGATAATAAAAAAGTAAATAGTTTGGGATTTTATTGTTTATTTTTAATAGTTCAGAGTATTTTTGATAAAATGTTAGTAATAGTTTGTGATTTAATTGATTATTTTCAATAATTCAGAGTATTTTTTATAAAACGAAAAATAGTTTTTTTTTTTGTAATTATCTCCAAATAGAATTGAATTTTGCAGAGTTATAATGGGGCAACTTAGTCAGGCTGTCTCGAGACTTTTTTGCAACATAGGCAAATGATATTATACGTTATATGCGTGTTTGAGCCCTGCTCTTTTCTCACTAATCACTTATTAGTTGAGCCAGCTACATATGTATGTTAAGAAAAACGAATTGTTTATAATAAAAATAAAAATAAAGTGACAAATTGTATGATTTTCGAGTATGTTGAGCTTGTTTATATTATTATTTTCATTTTAGGTATGACACTATTTTACTGAGATGTCAAAGTATTTTATTGGGACAAAATGAGTTTTCCCTCTGGTCTTTTTAAGTTGATACACTTTTTTTTTTGCCAATCTTTTCAAGTTGATACATTTCCTTATATAGCAAAAATTAGCAAATAAAACACATAATTAGTAAAAATTAGGGCCCACTAGTTGGGTTCTTATTTTTTTTAATTAACACCCCAAATCCAACACTCATCCTATCTCTCTCTTTTGGAATCGAGCTCTCTCCCTCTCTCTCTTCTTCGTGGGTCGCCATTCTCTTCTCCGGTGGCAAGGCGCCAGGTGCAGACGGCGACGCGCTACCGAACAGGGATGGCCGCGCTGGCTGCTGAGCATCGTTGATGTAGTTGGTGACGGCGGAGTCGAGCTCGTCACAGTTCAAGTCCAATGTGGCTCTGTTCCCACCACGCCTTCGACCGGTCCTTCACCCAGAGGTAGCGCTGCGCCGCCGCAGTTGACCGCGCCGCTCGATTCCTCCGATATCGACGTGGCGCCGTTCGATTTCAATACCATAAGGAAGAGAAGAACCCTGAAACCCCTAAATTTCAAAACCCCTTAATTCACACCCTACACGCTCTGAAGGAATTGAAGGAGATCGGGAGCGATGGAGGATTGAGGATGTTCAGGGATCTGGGATTTCTACCGCCACTTGAGGATGGAGGATCTTGAGCTATGGGAGGTGGCGGCGGAGCTGTAGTTAGTGGAGCTGAGGTTGGCGGATGGGGCGGTGGATTTCGGAGAATCACTGTTGGGGGAACTGAGATTAGGGCTTGGTGAAATTGTGCTCTCATGGCACCATCAGATTCATTCAATGGCATAATCTGTGATTGGTGTTTTAGGATAGAAAAACTGTAATTTGTGAATAGGTGTTCTGATTTTAGTTGTGCAGAGATTTGATTCATGTCTCTGTCTTTCTTGTTTTCTGTTTCTAATAAATTCTCGTTTTGGAGTTTCAGAATTTTGATGATGAAGGTTTGATATTTGGATCATTTACAATGAGAAGACACCCAAAAAAAAATACTAAATCAAGATGAAGAAAAAAAAAACTGGAAAAAAAATTAATTAATTAAATATAATCTTAAAATAAAAAAAAAATTAATATTTTCAGTTTCTTTTAATAAATAAAATATTAATTATAATCTTAATTCAATATACCCCTCAATTACCAAACTCACTTAAAATACTAAACACTCTACATTAATTCTCGTACCGAAAAGAAATGTATCAACTTCAAAGGACCGGAGGGAGTAGTTGATTAGAAATTTAGCCAAACATCACCCCGTCAACGATTAAAGTATAGTAACCAATAAGTGGAAAGATGAGTCGTGTTATTGTGAACGTTTGTGCTATTCTCATATGAAGATTTTGTTTTTTTTTTTTTTTTTGGGAACTCACTCAACTGAAAAAAAATTATATACTTCATATGTCTCATTTTATTAGTTCTGAAATAATATTTTATATATAATTTACATATAATCATTCCATGGGATTAATAAAGTGGAACGGAGAGTGTTATGAACGAACAAAAGAACTCTTCGAGTGAGTTAAAACTCCAGAATAAGGAAGAAGAACAGCAAGAGAAAAGAGAACAAGATAACTATTCATTCCATAACCATCAAGAGCTAAGGATTACAATACTTAGAGCAGTCCCAACGCATCGGAGGAATGCGGGCTCGCTGTAGTGGAGAGAGACTGGAGGGAGCCCTTCATGCGATGGGGAGCCGGAGCTCTCTCTATTTCTCTCTCTTCAGGCTCGCTCTAGCGTACCCCTTCCGAGCCCATTCTTAACCCTTTTTTTTTTTTTTACTTTTCTTGTTCCTTTTTATCTCATTTTTGAATAAAAAAATTAAATAACAAAATCTGAGAGAGCCCGTGCATTGAGATTGATTTTTGGAGTGAGCTCTCTCTAGCGGAAAAGTGGGAGAGAGCCCACAATTTGGGCTCGGCATTGGGAGTGCCCTTAGAGCATCTCTAGCGCGTCGGGGCTCGAGCCCGCTCGCAAGCCCGGGCTGCGCTGGCGAGCCCGACGCGCAAGTGAGAGCCCGGCTCGCGTCCTTCCCCTCCCTTATGACGTCATAATGACGTCAGCCAGGTAATTTTTTTTTTAAATCTATTTCTGAGGGAAAAAAAAAGAAAAGAAAAAAAAAATCAACCGTTGCAAGCAACGGCTACCTCCCCAAATCCTCCCTATAAATAAAAACCCCACAAATCATCTCTCACACCTCCACAATTTATCTACACTTCTTCACAATCCAACAATTTCTTTACAAATTCAAATTATTTCCTCATTTCTCAACCAAATCCAACGATGGATGACGAGTCGTTTCTCGAATTGTTGCGATCCCAAGGTGTCAGTGGTTCCTCCTCGCATCCCGACGATGATTCCTTGCCGCCTTCCAACCACGGATTCGCGGCCTACACGAGTCCTTCTACCCACGGAGTGATGGGCTTTTCTCCTGCCGATTATCAAGACGTCTTTCCACCCGTCTTCGATCAATTCAAAACTCCGTCGTTGAGGGGAAGTCAAGGTGAGACGCAAGATCTCGAAGGGTTAAATCTGTCAAGTTCGTTCGAGTCAGTTTCGAACATGCATCCAACGGCCAAGAAGAAAGCGAACGCATCGACGGCTGCTGCCCCAATGCCGGAAGCAACCGCAAGGACGAAGGTTGTGCCGTACAGTCCGGAGGAGTCGGCTCATCTCATCAAGGTGTGGTCTAGCATTTCTGAAGACCCAGACGTTGGCGACCGACAGAAGGAGGTCATTTTCTGGGGCAAGGTCGTAGATAGGTACAACGCTACGATTCGTACTATTGGCTACAAGCCCAGAAACAAGAAGATGCTGAAGGGGCATTATTAGCGGATGTTGCCCAAATGAAACAAATTCCATGGATAATATGCTCAAGCTATGAGGGAGTGGAAGAGCGGAGAAGACGCAGTCGACGTCTTCAACAAAGCATGTGCGTTGTATCAAGCTGAGACGAAACAAACTTTCCAATATGGGAAGGCCTATGAGGAGCTGCTGAAATTGCCGAAGTATGATCTTTTTCGCGGTAATAAAAAGCAGAAGGGCACAAACGGGTCGTCCAACTCCAGCAATCCCGACACAGAAGCTGCGGAAGAGGATGGCTATTTTCCAGAACGCCCCCGGCCAATCGGGAATAAAAAAGTTGTCGCCCAAAGAAGGAATAAAGGAAAAGGCAAACAAACTGAGGAGAAGATTGATTTGGATGACGTTCCGGAGGGAGGCGAATCGGAGTTTTGGCAATCAAATGCCCAAGTTAATTAGACGTACTTATCGATTGCAAAGAAGAAGGAGGACGTCTTGGAGAAGAAGAAGCAAGCCTATACCGGCAAGCTCATGACTTCATATAGCAAGCTAGTCGCCACTGATACCACACATATGACACCGGAGGAGTTGGAGCAGCATCAGCTCCTCATGACTAAATTGTGGAGCATGATCGAAAAGTAGCTAGTTTAATCGTAATTTTTTTTTAATTTTAATTGTTGTATTTCGTTTCAATTTAATAAAAAAATCCAAAAATTTTGTTACTTTATTAATTGAAAATAAAATTAATTAAATAAATAAAATTGAACGAAAACGCAACGAAAAACGAATTAAAAAAACATATCGAAATCAAAAATAAAATGAATTAAAATAATATATTAAAATAGAGAGAGCCCGGGGGAGGAACTTGCGGCTGGAGATGAAATCGGGAGAGAGCTCCTCCCCCCGGGAATAGTGCCGCAATCCCCTAAAAGGGATGACAATGGATCCAGGATCCGGTCCAGATCCGATGATCCAAATTCGATTTTACGGATTTGGGTCTTCTAAAATTTAGACCCGATGGATCTGAACTGGATCCGGATCTAATAGCCAATTTTTGGATTTGCATCTGGATCTGAAATTTTTAGAACCAGATCCGGTCCAGATCTGGTCCATGGATCCGTTCAATATATATATATATATATATATATATATATATATATATATATTGTTATTATTTTAATTTGAGATTGTTATTTATGTACTTAGGACTTTTACAACTCGTTAGATTTATCACCGAAACTTATTACGATTATTATTGCACTATAATTTTTTTTATTATTTAAAAAATTTAAAAAATTTATTTTAAGATAAAAGATTATGGATCCGGGTCCAGATCCATAAATCCGATGAGTCTGGATCTGGATCTTAATTTTTTGGACCCGACGGATCTGGACCAATTTTATTTTTACGGATTTGAATCTGAAGCAAGCCGAATTCAGTCCAGATCCGGCCTATTGCCATCCCTATAGCCTACTGCCTTCTGGTAAACTGCAGAGATTCTAAAAAATAGCTAAAGTGCCTTTTAACAAACTTTTGGGACCACAGTACTGCTAGCTTCAATCCAACACAAATTCGTCGAGTCTAGTGGGGTTCTTAATCTTGCGAATGCGCTTGGGTCTGGGGTGATCCTCAATTGTCTCTTGGGCTGGTTTCTCCATACAACTTGGCCCATGGGAAAGCTCCCCATCATTTGGACTAGTTGTAACAGAGAGAATATATAGTACGGAGTATTTAGTTTTGCTTAGTTTTGCTGCCTATGTATTGCTCGAGCATTCTCTAAGTACAATTACGAACATTTAGATTTACGGCTTGTTCTCCAACATTTTTTGGTTTTACAAATTTGAAATTAATAATTAAAAAAATAAATAAAAAGAAAAGTTCGATTTCAGTACCGGAGGATTTATCTTTATAAAAGGAAATTAAAAAACAAAAAAAAGAACAAAAAGGATCATAATGAATTGGGATCCTTTATCCCCAAAGTGATGTCCCAAAAACGAATTTCTATAATTTTTATTTATTTATTTTCATTAAATTTATTTTATAATAATTTTGTTTAATTTTATGATTATTTTCAAGGGTTCACCCATCCCAATTAGAGTTTATAATTATTTTTTTAACATTTAATTTTACTTTTATTAATATAATAGAGTTGATAGATTCAAAAATAAAGTATATAACTTTTAAAAATTCTAATTTTTTTCTTATAAATGTCTTCTATGATTTACTAAATTATAGTATTTTAATTTTTATAAAAAATAATATTAAACTAGTAGAAATTAGGTTTTGGAACACCATTGAGACATAATACTTGGGACAAAGGATTGACTTGTAGGTTTTTAATTTTATATTAATGTGATTTTATTTATTTATTTATTTATTTATTATTATTATTTCTTTTAAGGCAACACAACACACTCAAACACACACGCACCGAAGTGATTCGAACTCTTGACCTCTTAGTTAGAGGGGAAACATCTTACCAACTGAGCTGCGTTTCGTCGTCTTTATATTAATGTGAGTTTAGTTGTGGCAAAATTAATTTTTTCACCGATTCATATGTTCTACAATACTATCACATTTTCCGTTTTACACTATGAATTTTTCTATTATAAACATATAGTAGTATGACAAAAACTTGGGTGAGATCGGCCACATAGTGTGGCCAGGTCAAAGTGTCAATCTTTATACAGAAAAGTGTTAATCTATACGAATAAAAGTGTCAATCTTTGACATAATTATTTTACGAATAAAATGTTAATTTTTAAAAGTGTCAATCTTTATACAGAAAAGTGTTAATCTACACAAATAAAAGTGTCAATGTTTTAGCCAGCCGCACGGTGCCTTTGGCTGACCCAAGTGTGTCCCTAGTAGTATTTATTTGAAAAAAGTAAAATTATAGTTGTATTTTAATTAACGGTAGTTATCGTTTATTACAAAAAATAAAAAAAATACAACTTAGAATATCGTGTTGGAATAAGCGATCCTAATAAACAATCATGAAGTTTAAAAATACATATAAATATAAACAAATAATTATAAATTCCAGTCATACTAATGAGTGCTAGAAATTGTAAAAAAGTTCAACTTTAACAATTTTGCAAATTAGACATTACTTTTGATAGTTTGATAAACTTTTGGAAAATTAAATTAGGAACTTCCACTTTTCATAATTAAAGGACTTCCCCAATTTTTATTCGGCAGTCGAAGTGCTAAATGAATAGCAATGCGAACTGTCTAATGGTGTTGTGGATGTCGGGATTAAAAGCGAGATTGTTTAGTTAGGTCTAATTTGCAAAGTTGTTGAAGTTGATATATTTTTTCTATTAATTCTTTTGTAATTACACCAAAACATAAAAGAATGTTACTGAAGGACAAAAAAACCTTAGAAAAAATCATGGATTTTTTTTTTTTTTTTTGAAATATGTCTTATCAGCTATATGCATCTCCGATAGTACTATTTACTTGTATAGAATAATAATTACTATCTCAGTACTATTTTAATTGAGCTATATAAATATTATAATAGACTTAGTGTCATTAAAATTAATTATATTAAAATGTGACAGAGAGAGTAAGTTAGATTTATATGATCTGAAAAATCACGAACCGTCTTCTTAAATGGAAAATATAATGGGGCAATGCATGGTAAATTGCATCAGCATAACGTATGCAGAAAATAATTTATACTAATAACAATAATGATTAGAATAAAGTTAAGGATATGGAGTAACGTACTCGAATTTCATTAAGTGGCTGGTGTGGCCGTGTGTGCGAGGTACCTCAAATTGTATGTGGTTTGTACGTTTGTCTTTCATTCGACATATATCTATTTGTGCTTAAATGTATATCTTAATTAAAAAAAACCGATAATAATCAAATATAAATGACAAAAACTTAGGTGAGGTCGGCCATATAGTGTGGCCGGGTCAAAGTGTCAATCTTTATACAGAAAATTGTTAATCTATACGAATAAAAGTGCCAATTTTTAACATAATTATTTTATGAATAAAATGCCAATTTTTAAAAGTGTCAATCTTTATACAGAAAAGTGATAATCTACATGAATAAAAGTGTCAGTGTTTTAGCTGTCCGCACGGTACCTCTAGCTGACCCAAGTGTGTCCCAATATAAATTGGGTTGAAAGTCGGCCCAACAAAAATTCCCAAACAGCATGCCTCGTAAGAGTGAGTCTCATTCTAAAAAAAGAATATAAAAAGAGAGCCAACCCAAACGCGATAATCGCATTATGTACTTGGAAGAAGCTTCATGTATTAACCCTCATTTCACTTGTCATAATCCAAATTTCGAATCATCTTAGGTGCATGTTACTCCCCCGTCCGCAATATATGGACATTTCACTTGTCATAATTCCAACTTTCGAATCATTTTAGGTGCATGTATATGTGAATGTGAATGCGGTACGAAAAAAAAATCCTAATAAAAACAACCTATTAATTTAATAAAATAAAAATCTCAATTTCATGTTATAGGCATTGCATACAATAATCAATGTATATATATCCAAACTATCTCTTTACCATTTACTGAGCATGATATGAGTGAATTGATTAATTCTATTTAACCTACCGTCATTTTTTATTAACTAGGAATGCAATTTAGAGTAACCACATGCCATGCAAGGCCCCATCTAAGATAACACTTTCTCTTTAAATTTGGAAATAAACAGTTGGTATGAATCTCAGACTCTTTCACAATTATTATTATTATTATTATTATTTGATCAGAATTTATTTGAGTTATTTCTATTTCTCACAATATAACTTATTTATATATTCTATTTCCCATATATTAGTCTTCTTTTTTGTGCAACATCTAAAAATTTTATACACGCCAACCCGATCAAGTCAACTCCATTATGCCAAGTAAAAAACGAATGACTTGACATTTACAATATTTAATTTGTAAAAAATATGAATGTGAATACAACAAAAGATCCACGAAGACAGATTTTCTTTATACATCATTAAATCCTAAGATTTTTGGCTCGAAGCAAATCCACCTCTAGAAAATGCTTAATGATTAGTTTAATTTGCAGTAAAAGAGATGAAATAAACTACATAAATAGAGCACTACAAAAGTGGAACTCTTTTTATTGCTGATGTATTATAATAAGACAATGTCACCTTTTCCCTTGAATTTTTTAAGAAGTAAAAATTATGCTACAATCCAAATAAATGGGATTAGAAGAATGGTTTACTTACCTGGATCCCTTTTACACAGTACAAAGGAAACCAATTTTTGGCTGTCCACTAATTAACGTTTTCTTGATTATCGTACTATATATTTTCCTACCAAAATAATACTGCCGACGTTTATTTTATAATTGATGTGAATTTCCAATGCCCCATTTTATTACAAGTTGATGATATATCTATTCGACATGCCAACTTTTCAAATTATTTCAACATATTATGAGTTTTACATGTGTTACCAATTTATAAATTTAATTATATACTTAAATTTGCCGAAAACATTTTTATAGAGATATTTCACAAAGCTAATGACGAGATTTCAGTTGTTGAATATTGTTGGTCCCAGAAAGAGCTACTTGGTGTGTGATGGAGGGGATACACCAATTATCTAATAGTTTTGAAATTTAAAACAATTTGATAAACCAGCTCGTGTAGAGGAGTTTGATACAGAGTGCAGTTCGTTCTCTTCAGTTCAGCAAGCGTGGTGCTGAACTTATCAAGAGCGTGCTGTGTGCGGAAGTTGGTGGTTTGTTGGAAACTCTTAGAAAATTCTTTTCGATGATAAAACAACTTGAGAGCTCAATAAAATGAATGCTTGATGAATAATGAATGATTGTTAGTATGAGTAAAGAGATATTTACTGGAAAGTAAAGATAGAGAGAGAGAGCTCGACATAGTCAATTTTATCGTGGTTCGGAAAAACACCTCCTACGTCCACGTCAGTTTCCGTCAAAACAGAAAATCCCCTTACCTTTGGATTCTCCTCTCTCTTGTTTTTACTGGTTGAGTACCAGTCCTAAATTTTGACCAACTCATCGAAATTCAAGCACGAATTACGGGGTCGTGACCTTTACAACTTTCTTTCCTAACTTAGCTAAAACAGCTAACTTGCTCTTCCAGTTGCAGAGCTCGATCTTCTCATCAATGGCGATGCTAGCAGAACTTCAACTTCTTCAATGGACAACTTCTGAACTTGAAGGTTGGAGGTTCTGTTGAGTTCTTAAGCAGCAGTAAATGCTTCAAGAACTCTAATGATTTCCAGAATTAAAATCTCCTTAGTATCAATACTTGGGAATTCTCTTGGTTTTTCGAGTGTTGAAGTTGTTGTGAAAGCTTGAGATTTCTACAGAGTTTTAGCTCTTGAAATGAAATTCCCGTAAGAATCAACTCTGGACGGCTGATATATTTATAGGCCTAGAATTTCAAAATAGCCGTTGGAGTTCTGACCAGTGGCAGGGAGCCGTTGTTTGCTGATTCACTTCTAGCCGTTGTGATTCATCCTAGTTGGCAGCCAACATGGCACCAGGACAGAACGTCTCAAGCTGTTGATCCGAACAACACGTTCATCTAAGTAGCAAGTAACCAGCTTGATTAAATCTTCAAAGTAGAACAGCTGGTCTTCTATAGCGGATTGATGAAGGAGCACGATACCAGATCGATCTCCTATAGGAGAGCACGTCTAACATTCTCATCCTTACAAGTTTGATCGATCTGTCTAATACTAAGCAAGCTGATTGATTTGTGCTATACAGAAGCAGATCGCTCCTATCAATCTCTACTCTAAAAGGAGTAAACTAGATCTAAGTGTGGTTTCGAATAACATCATCAAAACTAAGTGCAGAGGGTTCCTAACAATTTCTCCCTTTTTGATGATGTCAAAACCTAACATTTTACAAATATTTCCTAAGAATTAGAGTTAAAAACTCTAACCTGTAAGCACGGGAAATATAAGCACGATCATCATAAAATATAAGCAAGTAAATAAAGTATTTAAAACAGATAGCCTGGACAAAGAGATATTGTCATCAGGACAGAATGAGTGATCATGTTTTCATTACGATATCGGAGCAACATGATATATGTACAATGATTACAACTTGATATAATAAAAACACAAAATGAATGACCGATCACTGGCTTATCATCTGTGCGAGGTCTTCTCTTCTCATTCGACACGAGCTCCATGCTAGCGTAGATACCATCCCTGATCTACCTGTACATGGGATTCTTCGGATTGACTGAAACCTTGAACAAAATGGCAGTGTTGCGTACAAAGGTGTCAATTACGGAGCGATCCTCGACGTTGGTATCTCCGATCATAGGTGGAGAAAAGACAATCTTCGGCAGAGCGACGATCTACTGGTGGTTGCGAGCTGCAAGAGCAAGAGTGCGCTGGATAAGAGATTGATCTAGGTTAGATTGTAAAAATTTGGCAAAGGCCTTCTCTGTATCGCCAATGAACTCGTCGTCTTGAATGTAGAAGTGCTTAAGGATAAATGAGTCGACCAGGTGATTTGACTTCTCACCATCAGCAGGGTCAACCCAGAGAGTTTGATATAAAGGCTGCTCGGGAGCAATCTTTAGCACCTTCATACATTCAGACATCCAGCTTTCAGTCTCTCTCCTGCAAGCTTCTACCTTGGCGAGCTCGGCCAAAAATTTCTCCTACATCATGGGATCGTTGGCATCATCAATGTGCATTCTGGCATCCAACATTTGATCCACAAGACACTTGCGAACATCTTCCTTCATCTTTGCTTCCTTCTGGGCATCAGCTTTTGGATTTTCTTCAATAGGGCTGGAAGAAGAGGAGGCTGGAAGAGGTTGAGTAACAGCAGGCTTCTCTTGCTGCTTCCTCGGACGCTTGGTCCTTTTGGGCTATCTAGGGGGAGCTTGATCATCATCATCGCCACCTTCCCCCTTTTCGACATCATTAAGGTAGGCTTTTCGCAGTAGCTTTCTCAAGGAAGTGTTCTATTCCTTCATCTTCTCTAAATCAGCAGCGAACTCAGCCTGACCGTTGAGAAGGGATGTGATGTTGCCCTAGATCTCGTTGGTTACCTTGTTGGCAGCAGATGCAATTTGAGTTATCTTCACCACCAACTACTTGTGATCTTTTGCAAGATCTTTTTATTGAAGAGTGACTCCCGACAAGTCATAGAGTTTAGCATAGCCAAGAGATTGAATCACGTATGGGAGCATAGTCTTCAGGCGAGTGGGCAAATAGTTTTTGGAGAAAATGGCTATCTCCTTAACAGCAACATCCTGGGCGATCTGCTCTATCGATTCTTTCACAGCCTCCTTAGCAGCTTCCACTGCCAGTTCCTTGGCCTTCTTCTCAACGTTGTCAATCCTTACACCAAGGAGGCTAAGTTATCCCTCTACTTGTGGAGGTAGTCTATGAGCAGGTCAGAGTTGCCTTCAGCAAACTTGCGAACAATTTCAATTCATTCTTCCAGAACCTTCTTGTAAGAGATGAGCTTCTTGCGTAGATTGATGTCCATCTGCTGGATAGAGGTGCAGACGGCATCAATTGCAGTGTCAACAAAAGCGCTTAAAATTTCTTTCTCCAACTTGACCACCAGCTGCTTGACCTCTTACTTCGTCATCTCCATCCTCATAACTGGACGGTTGATCTGGACGGAGTGGCCAGCTGGTGTAGTAGCATAAGTGAAGACGGTCTCCAACTCGGGAGAGTCTTCAATATCGAAAGGTTTCTCTTGGGATATGCCAACATTGATATTGATCTGCGTGGGGAGGAGAATGATCGGCTTCTCCAGTGGGTTCCCCTTTAGCAGTAGGTTCCCCCTCAACAGAAGGCCTTTTGGCAGAACTGGCCTTTGGAGGAGAGCAGTCTGCATCACCAGCTGGCTCCTCCGCTGATGTAAAGTGATCAACCCTAGCCACAAAAGGACTTTACAGATACTCGGGTAGGCACGAATCCATGTACAAATCCTGCTATTTGATATAGAGGGGTTGGAGGTTGATCTCGAGCTTTTTGGCCTCCATCTTCATGTGCACGAGGATAATTGAGCGAAATCAAAGTCTGGCATCTTCAACGGAGTAGTAATCCAACACATGCATCAGATAGCCCTCACTCTGCATCAGTGATTCGAACGACTCCACTATAACCAGATCACGCAGAGTCGACATATCGCACTCCCTGACATCCAACAGGAAGCAGAGTTCGTTGGCTAGCTTGTGAGTCTTTGGGAGCTCGTCAATTCCTGGCAGCATGTCGGATACCTTTTCGGCAGTGATCTCTCCCAGAGAATCAAGAAGGGCTCGGGCATATTATAGGTACATGCTGTCAGAGCCTTGAGCAGCAGGCTCATTGACGAGAGGAAAAAGGCAAGGGGAGAAGGGCACCTCTTCCATAGATGCAGAGCTGGGTGGTGGAGTAGGAGCACGCTCTTCTTTAGCCTCGGTGTCTTCCATCTTAAGGGCGAGCTTCCACCTGAGAGGGTTTTCCTTAGGAGTAGAAGGCTTGGCCTTCTTTGACTTGCCCTGCTGCTTACACACGGACAACTGGCTTGTCGAGTGATTTTTGGTAAAGCTCGACTGCGATCCCAATAGCCATCTCCAGCTGCCTCTGGTTCTGCGGCATGATTTTCTTCTCATTGAAAGGAACAGAGTCCTTCTAACTCCTCTTGTTGGGATATTTCTTTAAGATCATCCAGCTAATCTTGGTACACATCCTCAGGGACTTCTTCACCTCAACAGAGGATTTCCCATCCTTTTCCACTTCAACAAACATGTCCACCTCATCTCTCAAAAACTTGAGGAAGACTCGAGCCTAGTTGATGTTCTGAATCACGGCCACCATCAATCTGAATTTATAAGGAGTGACATAATTAAAAGTGTCGGAGTGAGAAAAAAATACCTTCTGCATAAAGTCGCAGAGAAGATGGTACTGGGGCTTCAAATTGCTTTTGGGGAATGCCTTCTCCTTCAACTTCCCCTTCTCCATCTCCCCATAAGAATCTCCAGTCATCACCATCTCTGGATAGAGGGTTTTGAGCAGAGAGACATCCATAGACTCGATTGAAATGCCATACTCTTCAATCGCGAACCCTTAAATGATGAGACCAAGGACATTAAGGCGGTTAAACTTTGATGGATCCTTTGACGGGAGGCAGATGGAGGATTTACTCAGATCGCCGTCTTCGGAATCCTTCTAAGTATACAGAAATGCAGCCACTTGCCAGGGCAAGATAGCGACAGTTTGTTATTTGGGTGAATAGGGGTCTGAGTGCTGCAAAATCAAAATCTTTTAGCATAACCACCCGTTCTTGTATAGTTTTGGTCATGATTATCTTAGCTTTGCCGGACTAAGATGAATCACGACCGAAGGTTGAGGTTTCGGCCATTTTTGAGAGATAAACTTGAGAAATTTTTAAATTTTTTGAAAAAGGTTTGAAGCTTTTCAGTGAGGAACAATGGCGAAAAAATGGAAACTGAATTTGCGAATTTTAGGAAAAGTAAGATTGTGGCAGTTTCCAAACTTATATATTGAGAAGTCTACAGTTAAGATTTGATGAAATCCCAAAAATTAAGGGATGGGATAACTTCCTTAAGTAGTGGACGTGTCAATCTGTGAGTGGAATAGAGGTTGAGTGTGACGCGCTGTACTTTGGAGGCTGAACAATTGCGCCTTTTCAACTCAAAATTAAATGCGCATTGGTCAAAGTGAAAAGCTCTTGATATTCAGTGGGATAACATGAAGGATAATTGCTTTATGTCAGAACTACCCTTTTATCTACAGTGACCGTCCCTATATTCAAGAATAAAACACTTAGATCAATGAATTAAAATGATTGCATTAATAGCGTATGGGAGACGTTTAGATAAACAGAGATCGATACAGAATCTCTGGTCTCCCGTTAATTATTGATCAGCTGATTTTTTAGGAGAATGATAGATAAGTATCGTTATGGCGGTGAGCATTCTGTGAAAGAACAGTCTGGATAACTAGCAGCGAGCTCTTTCTTTTTCTAAGGAGAACGAGCTGGATAAAGCGAGCTATTGGAAAGATATCGATCTGGTGAATTGATCCGCTAGGTGACATTCAGCAGGCCTAGCTTTCCGTACAACATCTTGAATCATTCTTCTTGAAGAGGTTTGGTCAAAAGATCAGCTCGTTGGATATTAGTGTGAATCTTCTCTACTACCACATCCTTCTTTTCCATATGATCACGTATGAAGTGATGTCTCACCTCCACATGCCTACATCATGAATAGTGAATTGGATTTTGGGTGATGGCGATCACACTCGTGCTGTCGTAAAAGATCGGCACTTTACTGACATTGATCTAGTAATCTTTAAGCTGTTTGAGCCAAAGAATTTGAGCACAGCAGCTGCCAGCTGCCATATATTCTGCTTCAGTGGTAGAGGTGGCTACAGAGGTTTGCTTCTTAGAAAACCAAGAAATCAGTTTGCTGCCAAGAAATTGGCAGGTGCTTGAAGTAGACTTCCTATCGAGCTTGCATCCAACATAGTTAGCATCTGCATATCCGGCCAATTCAAGATTATCATCACAAGGGTACCATAATCCGAGATTTGCCGTTCCTTTTATGTAACAAAGAATCTTCTTTGCGGCTTCTAGATGAGACTCTTTGGGAGCAGCTTGAAATCTAGCACACACACCAACTGCAAAACAAATATCTGGTCGACTAGCTGTTAGATAAAGTAAAGAACCAATTATCTCTTGGTACTAAGTTATATTGGCCGGTTTTCGTTCTGGGTCTAGATCGATCTTCTCATTTGCGAGCATTGGCACTTTAACAGGCTTGCTATGTTTAACACCAAACTTGTGGGTAAGCTCGTGTGCGTACTTGGTTTGGCATATGAATATCCCTTCACTAGATTGCTTGACCTGCAAGCCTGGGAAGAAGTTCATTTCGCCCATCATGGACATTTATACTCATCTTGCATGAGCTGTCCGAACCTATTGCACAAGAAGGTAGATTTTGACCCAAAAATAATATTGTCAACATAAACTTGTACTAAAAGGATATGTTCTTTCCATTTGATTGTGAACAACTTCTTGTCGACTCTTCCTCTTTTGAAGCCAGATTCCAGTAAGAACGTTGCCAAGGTCTCGTACCAAGCTCAAGAAGCTTGCTTCAATCTATAGACTACTTTATGTAAGCGATAGACTTTGCTGAAATCTCCTTCTTCAAAACCTGGAGGTTGTTCCCCGTTAACTTTTTCCTTAAGTCTTCTGTTGAGGAACGCGCTCTTCAGATTCATCTGGTAGACTTTGAATCTTTGATGAGTTGCATAAGCTAGAAACAACTTGATTGCCTCCAGCCTTGCAACTGGTGCAAATGTTTCCTCATAGTCTATCCCTTCTTGTTGGCAACAACCCTTCACAACTAATCTTGCTTTGTTACGTACTACTTCACCAGATTCATCATGGTTGTTCTTGAAAATTCATTTCACTCCAATCATGCCTTGATGGTAAGGTCGATCTATGAGAGACCATACTTCATTTCTCTTGAATTCATGAAGCTCTTCTTGCATAGCTATTGTCCAATCTGGATCTCGTAGAGCTTCATCGACGCTCATAGGTTCAACGTGAGAAAGAAAATAGCTTTCTCCAATTTACCTTCTTGTTTCCACTCCTACATTTAGGTTCCTAACGATGAGCTCTTCCGGATGAGCATCGACCCATCTTCTTCGACGAGTGATATCTTCTTCAGATAGTTCAAGCTCGGGCTCTTCAATGGGATCATCAAATTCAGGAGGTGGTTGAGGTACAAAAGGATTGAATTGTTCGAGTTGTTCTGTAAGTTGATCAACAATTGTTTCTTGAGCTGGGGTAGTAGGAGCAGGCTGAGTTGGATCAGTCTGAGTGACATCGAGCTGGACAGGATCGTGCTACATAGCATCTGAAGCTCCAGTACAGCTTGATGAGGGTGCTCCCATTCCCCCTTGCTGTGAGGCTCCATTTTGATCAACCTTCTCTTTCTCTTCACGATCAGCTAGACTTCAGTAGAGTAGATCTTCCAATAGTTAAGTTAAAGATCCAGCTTGATCCGTACTTTTACCAGCTTGCTAATCTGTAGACGTTTCCTATACACGTAAGTAGATTCATAAAAAATAACATGTGGTGTTACTTCCATGGTGAAGGTTTTCTTATTAAAAGTTCTAAAAGCTCTGCTGGTCTCCGAGTATCCTAAAAATACTCTTGGATCAGCTTTGCTATCAAAAGTTTTTAATTAAGTTTTCCCATTATCGTGAATGTAACATAAATAGTCAAATGATTTAAAATATTTAAGCTTAGGCTTTTTATCCTCCCACAGCTCGTAGGCAGTCTTCCCATGATGAACTGTGATCGTCGATCTGTTATGGGTATATCAAGCTGTATTGATAGCTACTTCCAAGAACTTCTTGGGAAGTTTGGTCTTGTTTAGAATTATACGAGTTGCTTCCTTCAGCGATCTGTTTCTTCTTTCAACAACACTGTTCTGCTACGGTGTGAGCTGCTGAAGTTTGATGGGTTATGCATTTCTCTGTGCAGTAGGTATCAATCATGTAATTGATGAACTCCGTTCCTCGATCAGATCGAATGGTGACAATTGATTTCTCTTTTTGATTGTACAACTTGCTGAGTAGAGCAGGTAGCTTCTCCAGAGTCTCATTTTTCTTATATAAGAAAATAATCCAGGTAAATCTTGAAAAATCATCAATAACTACAAGGGTGTATTTTCTACCACTTATACTTAGTGTAGTGACTGGGCTAAAGAGGTCCATATGGAGTAGTTCCAAGACTCGTGTTGATGATTGAGCTGCCATACTTGGAAAGGACGATCTGATATGCTTTCCAGCTTGACAGGCTTCACATACATGATTTCTTTCGAATACTTGGTCTGGAAGTCCCTCTCCCAGCTTGTTTCGAGCTAGTCTGTTGATGGACTTGAAATTCATATGACTAAGCCTTATGTGCCATAGCTAGCTTGTTTCGAAATTTGCCTTGGACACCAAGCAGGTCTCTTTGAGATTAGTCCATTGGACTATATAAAACCTATCTTGCTCAATTCCAGTAAGGAGTGTTTCTCCTTCCTCATTTTTCACGAAACATTTGTTAGCTGCAAATACTACTCGTTTACCACTCGACCAAAATTGGCTTACAGAAAACAAATTATGATTAAGTCCTTCAACATAGGTGACGTCATTAATAGTTGTGTTACCAACTTTCAATTTATCATAACCTCTAGTCTTGCCTTTGTCATTTCCTCTAAAGGAGACAAGAGATCCATCACGCTCGACGTAGTCCAACAGCAGGCTCTTGCCGCATGTCATGTGCTTGGAGCAGCCACTATCAATGATCCACACAATTCTACCAGCCACTTGCTCTCTTTGCGTCTTCTTCCCATCCTGTAATTACATAGATTTAGCAACCCACTCGAATTTTGGTGCATTGTTTAGCAGTTTCAATTTTCTTAGTAGCAGGAGAAGCCTTCTTCTTGTGAGACTTCTTCTTTCTGTAAGATGAAGGGGCAGACTGGTACTGTTCTGCTTGCCAGTAGGGTTCTTCATAGTAACCCCGATAATCACCTTGATAGTTGAATTGATAAGCTGGCTCATAGTAGTACCATTGGTCAGGATACCATGATTGTTGGTAGGAGCAGGCTGAATATTCAGGCTGGTAGTACTATTGTTGAGGATACCACTGATCTTGGTAACCGTAGTTCTGTTGTTGTGGCCATTCCTCATAATATTCATGATAAGCAAGCTGCTTTTGTTGAAATTTGGGAGCGGGCTGCTTCTTTTTCTTTTCAGAACGACCCTTGGATGGAGCAGGTCAATCGTTCTTCTTTTGAGGAGCAACAAGCTTGGCAGCAGGTTGACTTTTAGAGCTCGATGCTTTATGCTCTTTAACCAAGTTGGCTTGTGGTTGACGCGCTGGATTATTCAGTTGCAGCTTCTTATCAGGTAACTGATGAGTTGGCTTGACTGCCTTTGACTTTTTTTTGACAAAGGTAATCGTGTAATCATCAGTACTTTTGTTTTTCTTTTGACCATTGAATCCAATCCCCGACTTGATGATTGGACTTCTCTGCACAGACTGAATCTCGTCCAGCTTGTCTTTTCTTTTATTCATTCTGCTGACTTTCTATTGTAGATTCGATTCCAGAATTATATGTCGAGCTGTCAGGTCATTTGGTTTTGCAAAAAGCGAGAGGATTTCCTTGTCGTTGTCTTCTAGCATTTCCTTTAAATATTCTTCTCTCAAAGCAGATTCCTCAACTTGCACTTTTAGGTCTTTTTCTTTGTTCGCATCGTAGGGAGCGAATTGTTCATTTAATGCAAGCTTGTATTTCTCATTTTCTTCTTCTAAACCCTTTCCGACCTTGACCAACTCTTCAAACATTGTTGAGAACTTTCTCTAGTCATCCATCTGCTGTTGAAATTCCTCCTAAGACACCATCTCGGGTGGACTTTCACCTACATAGTCATCGTCAAAAACAATGGAAGGTATTAGTTGAGAATCTACCTTGGTATTCATATTTTGATTGTCGAGTCCAACACAACATTTTTCTTCCTCATCATCATCATCCAGCTCGTCGGCTAGATAGCTTTGTTCAGCGATAGAGATGCTTATTCAACTATCATAACATCTCGTTGTTCTTTAAGTTTACGATCTCTCTTCGCTCGAAGAATGTCACGTTCTGCTTGAGATAGATCAAGGCACTCCGTCTTGTAGTGACCTGGTCTGCCACAGTGAAAGCATCCACCATCGGGTGAGTTAGAAGAATTATATTTAGAGGGGCTGTGTTTATCTTCACCATTCTTGTCAGAACGTTCAAGAGCATGATTGTTGTTGTAGCCTCATTTGGCATCTTTATAAAACCTTTTATATCTCGTCATGCGAGCTTCGAGGCGTTCATTCCTCCTTGCCAGCATGGCAAAGTCTTGGAGCAGCTTCTCTATCCCTGTTGGTTGACTTTAAGCAAACTGTTTGACTTATTTCTCGGTCTCAGCATTGAAGGCGACATCCTTCTCCTTCTTTTTAGCTTTGGACTTTTTTCCACTGGTTGAAGGACGTGTTAATCCATGGATGTGAATCATTTCATGTTCGCTTCTAGTGAGTAGATCAAATAGTTCCTCGGTTGAGATCTTGCTGAAATCAGGTCGATTGGGATGAATGACAGCATATGCATGCCAGCTCACAGGAAGAGCTCGTATCACCTTTTGGTTAAGTTCACGTTGAGTGTACTTATCCGGTCTGATGGCGGTGATTTCAAGAGTGGGCTCAATGAAACGATTCTTCATTTGCTCAATGGTTTTCCCATGCTTCATCTTGAAGTCATCTAGCTTAATACAAGCCAAAGAGAGCTTGTTCTCGAGCATCTCTTCAGATCCTTGACTGATGGCCTTGAGAGTACCTCACATCTCCTTAGCAGTATTTAGCTTTCTGATTTTGGCAAGATGTACTCCCTTGACGGTGCTGGAAATGAGTCCTTTTGCAAAGTGATCGAGACCTATGATCTTCCTATCCTCTAAAGTGTGTAAGTGGGCTGCCCTGGACTGGTTCCAGTCTCTCTCCCATGATGGGAGATGGTCCGTTCTCGATAATGTCCCACATGAGGTAATGATGAGCTTGAAGGCGCATCTTGATCCGGAAGCTCCAGTCCTCGTAGCCCTGGATAGAAAAATCCCCCCAAGCACGAACAAGTGATGCTTCCATGATGACAGTTAATAAGATGAATGAAAAAGAATTTTCTTAGATCTAGTTGATTGGGCATTATTTCTCTAGTTATTTATTGAATATTTTGGTAGAATTTGATATCATTTTTAGTGATAATGCCTTGATTTGGATTAATTGTGAAATAATGTATTTTTGTAGGAGAGGGATGATTTTTTGAAGCTATTTCAAAAGAGTTTTTGAAGCTGGAACTGAAGTAAAGAAGAAACGGTTTGCTGGAAGTTCAGGCAGCGTTCCCATACCGCCTGTGAAGTACTGGAGCTGAGCGAAAACAAAGGAATTTCGGATTTTCAGCATCCAGAAGGCCTTTAATTAATTCCACACGGGATTAATTAATATAATACTTATTTTTAGGAGTTTATTTAGCTAATAAACTTTTTAGATATTATTAGACATTATTAATTTATTTCCTCCCTAGATAGATTAGGTTTAGAGATTTTATTTCCTTATTTTAAGGAAATTTCCTAGCACTATATATATTAGTTATTAGATTCATTAGAGGATTTTTGGAGAGACTCACGTGATTGGAGAAGGAGCAGAGTGGCTGGAAGCTTGATTCTTCTTCTTCCTTTTCTTCTTTATTTTATTTTATTTTTGTTTTAATATTGTTTATGAGTTCTAGTTAATTTGTTTATTCCGGCAAAGACAAGGAAGCCTTTGCAAGATTATTTTGTGAGATCTAATATGTTTTTATATTTTAATTTATATGCTTGCATCTGTTATTCTCTGTGTTTATTTTTAATGAATTGTTTCATGCTGCTAGGTAGTGCGCAATATTTAGTAGTTTGGAATTAATTTATAGCCAATTGAATCGGTCATACGTAATCGTGGTTGGATTTAATTAGTGGTAAATTGGCTTGTTTAAGTCAAGAGAATAATAGTCTAAATTCGATAATCATGCGTCAGAGTTTATCGGTTTTGAATCGGGTTTCTCTAGTTTTTAATGATGTCGACTCATTAAATCTATAGAGCGTCTCTTACGGTTGTCAGTCGATTAGGGAAATAACTGGTGAAGCGTCTTCCTGGTTATCGAGAATTTATGGAGAAATAAGATTGCGTCAGAAGCGTCTTCGGTGATCATAACTGATTTGTTTACATTAAGTTAGAATTATCTTTGCATCGATGATCAGAATAATTGAGCTATGGTGGAACTTGTCTGCTGCCGGAATCGTCTTTTAATTTGTTTGAACCAAAAATCAAAGTGTCTTTTAATTATTTGATATTTATTTTTCTTATTTATTTTTGTTATTAGGTTAAATAAAAATTCATATTTTGGCAGTTGGAAATTTATAAGAAATCTCGCCGATCCCTTGGGAGACGATCTTGCTTACCACTATCTGTGAAGTGTGGGCATACCGACCAGAAAGTCGGATTTATTTTTGGTGTAAAACGACGCACCAAGTTTTGGCGCCGTTGCCGGGGATCGGTTTTTAAGCAGTATTTTTTCTAAGTTTTCGACTTGTATTTTTTTTTATTTAATTGTTTTTCTTCTTCTATAGAACTTGAAGATATGGTCGAGGAAGAAGGTCCGAAACTAGAAAATCGGGTGATTAAGGAGTTACGCCATCAAAGGAGCAATCGACCATTGTGCATCATTTTGCCAACAATTAATGAGAACTCCGAAATCAAGCCGAGCTTTATCCAATTACTTCCTAAGTTTGGTGATCGGACTGGAGAGAATGCATATAAGCATCTTGCAGAATTCGATTTAGTGTGCTCTACTTTACGCCCGCAAGGTTTTTCTAAAGATAATTTGAAGTTACTAACTTTTTCTCATACCTTGTAGGGAAGAGCTCGAGATTGGTTGTTCGATCTTCCGCCTAAATCCATCGAAACTTGGAATGATTTGGAAGAGCAATTCTTGCGTAAATTCTTTCCCGAATCTAGAGCTGCAAATTTACGAATGGCTATTAGTAGCATTACACAAAAGAGAGGGGAAAGTTTAGCTGGATATTGGGAGAGATTCCAACAACTTTGTCGTAAATGTCCAAACCACGGTTTTTCGGAATATCAGTTGCTCACTAATTATTTTTACTGTGGTTTGTCTTCTTTTGATAGGAAAATCATTGATGCTGCTTGTGGAGGAACTCTGTTGAATAAAACATTGAATGAAGCAAGGCAGCTCATTGTTAATATGGTTTCTAATGATCAACAATACGAAGATGAGGATGATGATTGGTACGAGCCAGTCACAAGAGCGGAAGAAACACACGGATTGAAAGTGGACGACAAGATTGATGCTCTGACTTCTTTAGTTAGAGGAATTGCCGTAGCTCGAGCTAAGCAAACATGTTTTGGCTCTGGAGCACAAATGAGGATTTGGAACGATGCATATTCAAGATGGGGAAATCAGTCGCCAGTCGGGCAGTATGCCCATACCGACCACCCTCCAGAACCAGATTTGAGTAAAATCGTCAAAAGTCTTGCTCAGAGTCAACTATCATTCCAGAAAGATACACAAGCTGCATTGGGCAGTTTGGGTACACAGATCACACAGCTAACCACTCAAGTGAACGAACTTCAAACGAGTAATGGCAAACTTTCATCTCAACCTGAGAAAAATCCCAAGGAGTATGTCAATTCCATAACTATATTAAGTGAGATGGTGATGACCGAGCAAGAGCTTGAGAATGAAGAAATCCATAAAGAACCACAAGCATTTGGAAATCTTTCGTCAAAGGTATGTGGAGATTTTAAATTTTCTAATTCTAAATCGCTAATTCCACCACCTTTTCTTTCTAGGTTGGTTTATGATAACATGAAAGAAGAAGATGGAGAAGAGAACCGGGAAACGCTCAAGCTTGAGCATGCTCTTTTCAGTGGATTAGCGAGCAAAGATTCAACCACAGAGGCTAATAAAGAATTTCCAAGGATGATCATGCAGCAGAATTCGACTTGTGCAGTTCCTGCTCAGAATTCCTCAGGCAATATGCCCATACCGGCTGTTTCTGAGATCCTGAAGTCATCTATTGTGCAAGTTCCGAAGTCAGAATTGAAGTCATTGCCTCAAGATCTGAAAAGTGCAAGCGTGGGGGAGTTTTACACACTTTCCATCAAAGAGTTTTGCATGGGGCAAGAAGAAAAATTGGTTTGAGCTTTGCATAGAGCTATCCTTGAGTGGATTTTGAGCCATGTCGAATGGATGAAGCTGGCCATTTTCAAGGGGATCAATCTGGCATCGCCCAAAATTCCTTGATCGTGGAGCTTAAATTGTGTCGAGCCTAAGACCTTAAATAAGGGCGCTACTTGGGAGGCAACCCAAGAGTTTTTTGTTACTTTATTTCATTTAAAAAAAAAGAGTTACTTATTTCTTTTGTTTAATTTTTTTTTTTTGGCAGATTTGTGAGGTTTGGAGACCGTGATAAAAGAAGAAAAGGTCCAAAGATCAGTCCATCAAGGCTACAAACAAATTCAGTCGCGCAGTATGCCCATATGACCCGAATCAGAAATTCCTCACCACACGATATTGAAGCAATTCAGGGAAGTTTTCTATTTTTATTTTTTTCTTAATTGTAGTCTGGTTTTATGTTTGTTTTTGTATCTTCCTACACAATGAGGACATTGTATTGTCTAAGTGTGGGGGATATTTTTACCTTTTCGTGTTTTAATTTTCTTAAAAAATGAAAAATCGAGTCTTTGGCAACTGTGAGATGGATAATTTGAGTGGAAAGGATTAAGATTGATTTGGGAATGTTTGGTTGTTTTCTTTCATGATGAATATGTGTGTGATATGCCTACATGTGTTCTTGGATGAGAAAAAAAATGCAAAGTTGATCACTTATTGTTGAAAACTTACTTAAATTGTGAGGATTGAGCCTTGTGAGCAAAAACACTATATATGCTCTTTGTTTTTTTTTTTTGAGAGTTTCACACTTGACTTCTTGATGCTTGGTTTGCCTTGTTGCCATAATCGAAACTGTTTTTTTTTTTGAGATTTTTGCATGAAAATGATTTAGGCATCTAGGATTAACCCTTTGTTAGCCTATTCATTTACCTATACCACCATATTTTATCCCCTAGTGAGTCCCTTTTGTGTTTTATTATCCTTTTTCTTTGAAAATTGAAGCTCGCTAAATATAACCTTCAGCCTTTCTTTCAGCCTTCTTTTGTCCCACTGAAATATGCAAGTAATTGACTTATATTGAGATGAGTACTCTATTCATTTTGAGGTTGTTATGTGCTGAAAAAACAAGGAAAAAAAAGAAAAAGAAAAAAGTTGAAAAAGAAAAGAAAAAAAAAAGTTGAAAAAAAAAAGTAAAAAAAAAACAAGAGGAAAAAAAGAAAAAGAAAAAAAGAGAGTTTGTTATTTTTGAATTTTGTATTGTCTTCCTTGTATTTTGGATTGGAGCACAATACATCTTAGGATGTTTTTTGTAGAGTTACTCTTGAAGCTAAATGAAGGTTATAGGTAGATTGCTTGCATATTTTCAGTTTTATGAGCCTATTTTTATCATTTTTCTTTTACCCTACCTATGCACCCTAGCCTCATTACAACCTTGGAAAAGACCTATTGATTTATGCATGAATTTCTAATTTTTGCGGTGGAGATATTGACATATTGGCAAACTTATCGTAGAAAGTTTTCAAGTTGTGATTGAGAGTTTCAAAATTGTCCCTATTTTCTTTGAGAGACTTTGAGTGAACTTGGTGAGGCTTGGATCGACTTTGCATGATTTTAACTTGAATGAAGGGCATTCTCATGTATATTTGGATTGAAAGAATGGTTGGTGGTTTGAATGGTTGTATCTTAATCCTACCCATGATTCTTATTCATTAAACTATTGCCAAATTCTTCTTTAAGTGTTTTGAGTCAAGTTTGGTAGTTTCTTGTCAATTGTGTTTCTCTGATTTAGTTTATGCTCGAGGGCGAGCATTGTTTAAGTGTGGGGGAGTTTGATTGGGCATTATTTCTCTAGTTATTTATTGAATATTTTGGTAGAATTTGATATCATTTTTAGTGATAATGCCTTGATTTGGATTAATTGTGAAATAATGTATTTTTGTAGGAGAGGGATGATTTTTTGAAGCTATTTCAAAAGAGTTTTTGAAGCTGGAACTGAAGTAAAGAAGAAACGGTTTGCTGGAAGTTCGGGCAGCGTTCCCATACCGCCTGTGAAGTACTGGAGCTGAGCGAAAACAAAGGAATTTTGGATTTTCAGCATCCAGAAGGCCTTTAATTAATTGCACACGGGATTAATTAATATAATACTTATTTTTAGGAGTTTATTTAGCTAATAAACTTTTTAGATATTATTAGATATTATTAATTTATTTCCTCCCTAGATAGATTAGGTTTAGAGATTTTATTTCCTTATTTTAAGGAAATTTCCTAGCACTATATATATTAGTTATTAGATTCATTAGAGGATTTTTGGAGAGACTCACGTGATTGGAGAAGGAGCAGAACGGCTGGAAGCTTGATTCTTCTTCTTCCTTTTCTTCTTTATTTTATTTTATTTTTGTTTTAATATTGTTTATGAGTTCTAGTTAATTTGTTTATTCCGGCAAAGACAAGGAAGCCTTTGCAAGATTATTTTGTGAGATCTAATATGTTTTTATATTTTAATTTATATGCTTGCATCTGTTATTCTCTGTGTTTATTTTTAATGAATTGTTTCATGCTGCTAGGTAGTGCGCAATATTTAGTAGTTTGGAATTAATTTATAGCCAATTGAATCGGTCATACGTAATCGTGGTTGGATTTAATTAGTGGTAAATTGGCTTGTTTAAGTCAAGAGAATAATAGTCTAAATTCGATAATCATGCGTCAGAGTTTATCGGTTTTGAATCGGGTTTCTCTAGTTTTTAATGATGTCGACTCATTAAATCTATAGAGCGTCTCTTACGGTTGTCAGTCGATTAGGGAAATAACTAGTGAAGCGTCTTCCTGGTTATCGAGAATTTATGGAGAAATAAGATTGCGTCAGAAGCGTCTTCGGTGATCATAACTGATTTGTTTGCATTAAGTTAGAGTTATCTTTGCATCGATGATCAGAATAATTGAGCTATGGTGGAACTTGTCTGCTGCCGGAATCGTCTTTTAATTTGTTTGAACCAAAAATCAAAGTGTCTTTTAATTATTTGATATTTATTTTTCTTATTTATTTTTGTTATTAGGTTAAATAAAAATTCCTATTTTGGCAGTTGGAAATTTATAAGAAATCTCGCTGATCCCTTGGGAGACGATCTTGCTTACCACTATCTGTAAAGTGTGGGCATACCGACCGGAAAGTCGGATTTATTTTTGGTGTAAAACGACGCACCAAATTTTGGCGCCGTTGCCGGGGATCGGTTTTTAAGCAGTATTTTTTCTAAGTTTTCGACTTGTATTTTTTTTATTTAATTTTTTTTCTTCTTCTATAGAACTTGAAGATATGGTCGAGGAAGAAGGTCCGAAACTAGAAAATCGGGTGATTAAGGAGTTACGCCATCAAAGGAGCAATCGACCATCAAAGGAGCAATCGACCATCAAAGGAGATACTACGTGTGTCGTAGTATCCCGTAAATAAAAAAATACTTCAAAAAATTATTTTAAAATCCATCATCGAGAAGCGTGGAAATGTGTGCCAAAAAGAAAGGAAAAGAAACGTGTCACAATCTTGAAACAGAGGAAGTACTAAACAAGCTTATCAATGTGTGCTATACAGAAGAAGATCGCTCCTATCAACTATCAATCTCTACTCTAAAAGGAGTAAACTAGATCTAAGTGTGGTTTTGAATAACATCATCAAAACTAACTGCAGAGGGTTTCCAACAAATACTCCCTTCCTCCCATTTACAATGACCCTTTTTTTCGGCATAGTATTTTAGGACAACTTACTTAGCGTATAAAGTGTAGTCTTTGTTAAATGCAAATTTATTTTTTCTAAATTAGAGGATCATGGGTCTATAAAAAATAACGATGGGTTTTAAATGAAAGATTGTACCAACTACCGAGATCTTTAATATGATATAAAAATCGTAAAATTCAAAGAATAAACGAGCAAGTTATGACGATTTCAAATTTCACAATTCAAATTATATTAGGATACATTCAAATCAAAAGATAGATGGGGGTTAAGATTAGAAGACTTTAATCTTTGTCATTTCGGGAACGAACCATTATCCATGAAACATCCCGAAATAAAAATTGGACCATTATAGATTGGACGGAGGAGTACTGTGTTATTCTGTCGCTATAGTAATACTAATGACGCATATTATTTTCATTATTAATTTTTTAATTTTACAATCTACCCAAGAATATATGTAATTTGTTGTATAACCAATGAGGGCCTTTTTTTCAGAAAAATTATTAATTAGTAGTATTTTCATTGTTAAAGTCCCTAATTATTTACACTTTGCTGCCTAACCAATAAAATTAAGTCGATCGACAACAAAATATATTTTGGACTTCAAGAATGTAATGAAAGCCAAAAACTGCTTAGTCGACAACCACTTATGCAAGAAAAGTGAAGTGGAGTTTTAGTTCTCAAACAATTTTTTAACACTATCATTAGCTAGCTATGTACGTACGAGGTAATAGGTTAATCTCAATTTATTCAAGCATTGGATAGAACAAGTGCCAATCAACTTGTTGTAAGACTTCTCTCTATATATATCTCAACTAGCTTATGATCATCTCACATCTCCTCGAAATCATAGTACAATGATTTCATCAAAGTTCTACTTATGTTTTCTTTTGTCATCGATAATGTTTGTGAGACTCGAGGCTCGACCCCATGAGAGGAAAACGGGCATGATAACTCAGTCTTTTCAAGAAATGTTTCGTAGAAAAATTTTGCTCGAACACGAAGAAGAAGGTGATAGTGGCTTGGATAGTATCCGGACCAAGATTAGGAGGTCAAGTCCAGGCGGACCCGATCCGCAGCATCACTTCAATACCCCAATGCCATGATCAAGTTTAGCCCCATTTGAAGAATAAAGAGAAGAGGAAACCCTACCTAGTTAATTTTAGTATTTTCATGGAATACTAAAACATAAATGAATTACTTTTTATATTATATTGTTATTGCTTGTGTGTGTTTTGTAGCAATGTAGTGTGTGGGGCATCTAAAGTTGAAGCACTTTTTTTAAAAAGGATTGAACCTATGCAATGTATTTTATTCTCCTAAAATAAAGTAGGGTTTAAAAGTCGGTTTCGTGATATGCATATATATGTAGAAATGCTTATCTTCATTGTCAATTATTATATTTCAAGCACTAATTAAAAAAAAATACTCACTAGGTTCCAGAAGCTTCAATTTCATGAAGTCTAATGCTACAAAGGAACACAAAGGAATTTAAAGATGGTAAAAATTAATACATCTCAAGGTAAAACGCTTTAATTCCCCTCTAATTAAGAGGTTGTGGGTTCGAATTACCATGTAAGGAAAATAGTAAATCATTATTGATCATCTCAAGAAAATAAAATCAATACATCTGAACATTCTTTTAAAGTTTTAATAACATTTTATTTAATAAATTACAAATCAGTATCCAAGTTTTAAAAATTGCAAATGACACGTCGGAATTTGGTGTAAAAATTACATTAAAAATACACATAATATTATTATTAACAAATGTTCTAGGTTGTGGAATAAACATAATTAAAACCATGCGCTACTCCTATTTTATTGGGCTGTAGAGAGATATGAACTTGATAGAAATAGGAATCTTCTTTTCTTTGAATTTGGATTTTGCTTACATATACTTTAGGAGAGGGACATTATAATTAATGAACTTGAACATTAAAATATGACCCTTAATTATGCTCAAAAGAAAGACACGACTTGAATAATTCGTCTAAAATAATATAAATTCTTAAAGAAGAAGATATGATGATCATCTGACTTCTAATTTGTTCAAGAAAAAAAAAAAAAAAAAACAAACAAACAAACAAACAAACAAGTGATTTAATTCGAAAAGCTTCGACTGCATGCAAAAATTCTACAGTTCGCCTATTGAGCAACGAAAGCTTCAACTAACAATGAAAATGAAACACTTTTAATTTCAATCAATAAACAAAATAAAAATTGTTGAATCTATTATCTATTATCTATACTAAAGTAAAATAGTCTTTTTTAAGTTTTACTTCCAAAATCAATATATCTACATTAACTTCTCATTAGTTAAAACTTGAACTTAGCAATAATTTTAAATAAAAATTATTTGCATTAAATAATATTACATGCAATTCTTATGAATAAATCACAACTCAAAAGAATTTATGCATAAATTTTTACACTAAAATGACAAAATATATATATATATATATAGGAAGGAGATCATATAGAAATGATTTCATACGTGTTAACTAAAAATAAATTCTAGCCGTTGATTTAGATTGATTAACGGTATAGATTAGAGATATATTTAAAGTTATTTTTGAATTGTTTAAGATAAATATGGTAACTTACTAACTTCCCTTAAATAGTGGGAATCATTGTTTGTTTTCAATTTTATCGGAATTAATGTGTAACAGCTAATTGAAAAACACAATCACCACTTACTTTAATATAGATAGTCGGTTACTACAAAACAACACAAAAAAATTAAATAGTAGTGAATAAATACAATGAAAAAAGTAGCACAAAACAAATTCGAAAAATGTATATCTAAATGCAATGCATTAAAATATTAATCGCAAAGCATTAATTAAATAAAATAAACAATGACAATGAACAAAATATGCAATTAATTTTTGGTTAACAAAATATGCAATAAAA
Source organism: Mentha longifolia (assembly GCA_001642375.2). NCBI lineage: Eukaryota > Viridiplantae > Streptophyta > Magnoliopsida > Lamiales > Lamiaceae > Mentha > Mentha longifolia. The sequence continues at coordinate 26,246,501 of CM038110.1, read as the reverse complement.
TATTAATTATTAAACAATAACAAGCAACAAAATATGCAATATATTTTTAGTTGACAAAATATGCAATAAAAATACTAATTATTAAGCAATAACAAGCAACAAAATATGCAATAAAAATATTAGTTATTTAGCAATAACAAACAACAAAATATAAAAAAAATTAGTTAACAAAATATGCAATAAAATATTAATTATTAGGCAATAACAAGCAACAAAGTATTAATTACTATTAAGCAATAAAATATGCAACATATTGTAGAAAATATAATTATTTAATTAATGATAATGAACAGACAATATAAGATTTGATATATTTCCACATGGTAAAAATATTTCCTAATTAAGAGGCAGAAATATAGGTGCTTGATTACATGGTAAAAATCAATTACCACACCGCCAACCACCTACTAAATATCCGGATTACATTATAAATTTGACTACAAATAAGATTTGATCTCGACCCTACAATTTTGGAAATCAATGGCCTATATTTATTTCTAGTTAACACAGTATATATATATATTTAAACATTTAAATTTTTGTATTTTTTATATTATTTTATAGATAATCATATAAGTGATACTTTTTTGTATGTATAAAATATTTATAAATTATTACTCGACAATGCAATATGGGTACATTCTCATATGTACATGTTAAATAGTCTTAAGCCTATCTCGTGCGAGACCAGAATGCGGACGTAGACTATCCTATTGAATATTCCATTAAATTGAGGACAAGTTAACCTCTCTATAATCGAAAAGCTATAATCATTATTCCTGATTAAATAAAAAATGTGCAGAAGTTGATATATTTAATACATACAAAACAACCCACGAACCACATATCATTTATTTTGTTCGTGAAGACAAAATCATGGGGTGGCTGTGCACTAAAATGTGATAAGATTTGTGTTTATTGGCATTATTATTGTACTATTGGACTAAATTTAAGCATGAACTCCTTTTACTTTCCAACCATATAAATATATTAATTGTAATTAATGAAGAGTTTGACTCTTCTAAATTGCAAATGCCCAATATGTTACGACCTCGCACAGCGACAGAGACAATATATGTGTGTATGGGGCGGTTCGAGCCCAGGAAAAAGTGTTTTATGGAATCTCTTTTATTTACTACGGAGTATTTATTTATTACTTTTCATAATTCCTTACATATGGCCTGACGTGGGATCCTGATCCCATCTATTTTCTTCTAATTATTCACTTTCTTTTGACATATTATATTAATTGGATAATACATTATCATTATTTTTAAATAACAACAATCATACAATGAATTTACTTTTTGGGTCAATTTATGAGGTTGGTCAAATCTTAATTTTATTAGGGTAGGGAGCAAAATTTGATGACGCTAAAATTACTTTTAAAAAAAATAAAAAAATAGTGATCATGAGAATCAAAATTATTGAGATACTGTATATTGAATTAATTATTTTGGTTCGCGAGTATATAGGTAATAGAAATGATCCACTACTTACGGTGAGCACACTTAATGTGCTCATCTCTGATGTGACAATGACATGTAGGTAATATTTTCCATTTAGAATTGAGTTTTTTTTGTAAGGTTTAATTTTTTTTTAATAGGATATAGTATTTATGGTATATATTTAAATTAGTTTCTTTATTTATATTATTATCAAGTCATTCGTAGACATATTAAGTATGTCCAGAGTGAGCATTGCAATATTACTCATATAAGCAGTACAATGAGTTGGATTTTTGCAGTCACTTTCTTAGTTCGATCGATTTGGGATAAGTACGAGTATCAAAAATTTCAATAAGTTCGAATTTGAAAAAATAACTTGGGATTAATTATGTCATAGGAGTAAGGCCAAGTCTCAAAAATTGAGAAATTCAATCTATCTATAACAAATAACATTGTCAATTCATGATATCGGTTAACTTTTATTTTGCAATTCAAAGAGCATCAAATGATATTTTTCGACTGAAATATGATATTAACATGTTTGTTTTGTAGAATATTGATAGGAATATATTCTCTACAATTTATCACCAATAAGTAAACTACGTAGTAATATATTTATAATGTAATATAATATTTTATGTATAAACTAAAGAAGCGAAAAGTGGAATATGTTGGAGGAAGACGCCATAAATCTCACATGAAACTCACTACATCAAATCCAAGTGATGACAACGCTACACGTTTACATAATACTAAACAAATAAAAAGGTACCTCTAATCTATATTTGGATCTGTTATCTATATAACTAAAGCTTTTTTTAGCTAAGCATTATGATTTCTCTTCATCCACTTTTCAGATGTCCATTTTCATTTCGACACGAGATCGATCGATTGTAGAAAAGTTTAAGAAAAATAATTAATATGTTATTTTCTTTATGACAAAATGGCTGTGGTCAGAAATTGGTAGGGCCACATTATGAGTATCTTTAACAAGAACTCTAGCCTATCTTGATAGAATAATGCTCAAATACGGAATACCTACCATTGACATATTAAATGTGCTCACGAATAACGTGATAATAATATATATAAAGAAACTAATAAAAATTCTACCAAACATAATGAAACCATACTATAAGAAACTAAACTTTAACTGAAAAAAATTATCGGCGTGACGCTGCGACATCAGCAGTGGATACATTAAGTGTGTCAACGGTGGGTGGTGGAGCGTTTTTGTATCTTGACATATCATATTACTTTGGACGAATATTTCCAAGTAATACAACACTTGTAATTGTGAATAAATCGATCTCCTATTCACCGCAGATAATACTAATTAATATGTTTATTGCTGATGTGGCAATGCCAGCTTATATTCGGGCAGTCAACGATTTAGACCTTTTCATTTATAGGGTTTATTGTGTTAGTGTTTATTTTACCTAATCTCTCGATTCCCGAACTTACGTGACATTACCACATTCGAGCAGACACATTACGGGTAGGTGATGGTATATTATTTTCAAAGTACAAGATTTTATTTTAAAGAAAAAAACTTCTTTTGGGGGTAATTAAATCTTAAGTTTTCTTTTAACATAGGAGTTTCGGGCCTTTAACAAAGTACACTAACTTCGAACAAAAGATTTTATATATAGAGAACTTCAAATGCATTTTATTTCAAGCACTACAAGTTCCAAATCCTAAATTCGAAAAACGATATAGCAATGCCACATACATATTATGATTATCATGATATCCACACACATATTTTGTTGTGAACGAATACTGTGATTTAACGTATTTGTCCTATCTTCATTTAAATAATTTGCGCCGCCAACCCATGATAGATATGAGTTGGAAGCAATTAACAAATTATGGGTTAAGGATCATTGGAAGAAGTGTGGTGGTGATAAATATATTTGATCCCAAAGAGATAAAATCAAATTAGATGAATCAAAAGGATTAAATGGAATTGGTCGAACGTAAAGAAAGAGAATCAAAAATTGAGCCGTCAACCAATATGCTTGTAATGGGATTTCCAATTAAGATAGATTCCATCAAAATTCAAACATTAATCATAGGTTTAGTTTAGTATCTCACGCGATACGATGTGACCTTCTCCCACTTTCCCCTTTGGAAATATCCATATAAAATAATAACTGTTGAATTTTTTTAGAGCATGTACAGAGTAGATTCCCTTCCGAAAATCGGCCACAGTTCAGGAACTCTCTTCTCGGGTTCTTTCCGAATTAGTATATTATTTTTAATTCTTTTTTTATAATTCGATTCATTTTTTTAATTCTATTTTTGATTCGTTTTTGTTTATTTATTTAATTCAAATTTTGGATTTTTTTATTTAATTCAAACGAAATACAACAATTAAAATTTAAATAAACAAACTACAACGATTACAATGCGATTAATTTTCGATCATGCTCAACATTTTAGCTATGAGAAAATTGATGCTTCTCCAATTGTTTCTCTGTCATGTTGCTAGTATCCTTATCGAGCAACTTGCTATACTGATTCATGAGTTTCCCCTTATAGGCTTGGGCATTCATCTCCAAGACATAAACTGTCTTATCTACCAAAGATATGTATTTCTGGGCAGCCTCGGCGTTTGATTGCAGAAAGTTGAGTTCGTCTCCCTCCGGGACGGCATCCTAATCAATCGTTTGCTCGGCTTGTTTTCCTTTTCCTTTATTTTGAGCTTGGGCCCTTGCTTGTTTTGTCCCGATCGGCCGGTTCCGATCGGAAAAGTCTCCAGACTCTTCCACTTCTACTTCATCGGGATTGCTGGAGTTGGACGAACCATCAGTGCCCTTCTACTTCTTCTTAGGGGCAAATTGTGTATACTTTGTAATATCCAATAATTTCTCGTAGGCCTTTTTATATTTAAAAGGCTTCTTCGTTGCTTTTTCGTACAACTCATATGCTGCGTTGTATACACCGAGGTCGCCAGATCCAGATGGCAAATCCCTCTTGCATTGGGTGTAGCAGCTGTGGAATAGGTCGCATTTGGGCATCATTCGCTACCAATGAGACTTCAGCTGCTTCTTGTTCCTAGGCTTGTAGCCTATACTTTCAATCGTAGCGTTGTACCTAGCTACGATTGTACCCCAACAAATGTGCTCCTTCTACGAATCGCCAACTTCTGGGTCCTCGAAAATGATGGACCAAACCTTGATGAGATGTGCTGATTCCTCAGTACTGTACGCCACAGGATTGACCTTCTCCTTCGAGGCCGCCGCCGCCTCCGATGCCGTCGGCTTACCCTTCCCTTTCTTCTTTGCCGGGATAGGAAAGTTCGAAACGAACTTGAACAAGCTTGAAAGATTTAGCCCCTCGAGTTCTTGTGTCGCTCCTCGGCTTCCCTTCGACGGTGGAGTTTGGAATTGATCAAAGACGGGCGGAGAATCTTCTTGAAAATCGGCAGGAGAAAAGTCCATCACTCCGTGGGGAGTACTTGCGTAGGGTGCAAAACCGAGATTCATCGGCGGCGGCGTTTGCGTTGGATAATTCTCCTCTTGAGGTGCATAAACAACAGGATAATTGTTTTGTATCCAAGCGAGAAATTGCTCATTATCCCTAGCTAGAACAATTTATTTATTTATTTTTTATTTTTTGCATGATTGAGCTTCACAATAAGTTGAAATTTGAGAGTTTGAGGTGTAGAAAGAAGAGTAGAATGTTGTAGGGGTGGACAAATTTACCGAAATGAAAGTATATCGGACATACCGTACCGAAAAGAACCGAGAATACCGTAATTAATGGTATACCGAAATTTTCGGTACGGTATTATACCGTACCGAAGGTTTTCGGTACAGTAACGGTATGAGCTTTTCGATACCGCGGTATAACGATCAATACCAAAGATTCGGTGTACCAAAAAAAATCTGTATATACCAAACGTTCGGTATGCCGAAACTTCGATACATACCGATTATACCGAAATACAGAATGTTAGGTATATACCACAAATAATGTTTTTGTAATATTAATTAAGGAGTATATTCTAATTTTATTTTATATTTTGAGAATATTTCAAATTTAAATACAATCTTAATAAATTTTTAATTTTTTAAACTAATTTTTAGTATGTTATATTATCTTAACATAATAAAAATATATATACGTAATTTGTTTTTCAATCTTTAGCAATCAAATATTTTGAGACATGTTAGAGACTTTTTTCTATTCTCCCTTGTTCTGGAGTTTGATGAGATGTGGACAATATTTATTTATTCGTGTTTGACTTGCTATTATATTATTTTGATATAGTTCGATATTGTATGAAAATAATCAAATAGAATTTCTTTCTGGTATAATATTCAATTTTTCATTATACCGAAATACCGAACTTCAGTACGGTATACCGAAAAATTGATACGGTATTGGTATGGACTTTGTTCCATACCGAATTTACGGTATATCAAAATTTTCGGTACGGTAACAGTATGAAAAAGTGCATATCGAAAATTTTCGGTACGGAATCGGTACAGCATAGATTTTTCAATATACCGTACCAGTCCACCCCTAGAATGTTGTGTGGATGTGAGGGAAATGAAGAATTTATAGGGGAAGAATTGGGAGTGCACCGTTGGAATGCAACGGCTATTAACAATTAATTATTTATTATTATTATTATTATTATTATTATTATTATTATTATTATTTTTTAATTTCAAAAAATCAGTTTTCAAAAGAAAAGAAAATAGCGTGCTAATGTCAAATTGACATCAGTAGTGACGAGCGAAGACGGGTGCGAGCCGGGTGCACAACAGAGAGCTGGCCGGTGGAGGGGCTCACTCCGGGTGCTCGCAGGCGGGAGTGAGCCTCTCCCTCCATCCGGCTGTACATGCCCTTATGGATATATATCGTGCGATGGTTTTTTTTTTAATCAAACACCGCTAAAAGTGATATATCATATAATGGTTGGTTCTTGTTGGGATAAAACGAAGAGACGGCTTGGTGTTCTAATCTTATTTATTCTAAGTACAGAGCTTCTGAGATGAGAAAATAAATTAAAGTAGTCTAAGATGAGAAAATAAATTAAAGTAGAGATACTTATTTTTTAAGGAGCTTATAAATAGTTAAAAGTTTATTTTTGATGTTATAAGTTATGGATGAGCTTATTGTCAAATAATTTTGAAAAGGCTAATAAGCTAGCTACTAAGACTATGTTTAATTATCAGCAACCTTATTCTTTATTCAACCATCCTATTTTTATATTATTAAATTATTTTTTTTTTCTTTTATAAATTTATTATTCATCCTAATTCAACCTCCTCTATTTGTGTAGGTTTATCAATTACCGTACCAATTACTCAACCACAATATTATATATATATATATAGAGAGAGAGAGTTTGGTTCATGAAGAAATAAATTATGTTGTGAGAAATAGAATGAATTTGGACTATTGATCTTAGTTAAATCTTATAGTTGTCATTAATTTAAATATGATTGCAAAGCACCATAAGCATGATTATGTTTAAGTATCAATTTGTACAGTCATAAGCACAATTATGTCATAAGCATAAATTTATGCATACTTAAGTATGACTTTGTATAGCTTTAAACATTGTTCTTGTTTTCTCACACCGGGATTTATTTGCACACAAACCCTTTTCTATATATATATATATAAGGAGTAATGCTCCAATGCCCACCGTGGGCATGCTTAACGTGCCCACGGATGACGTGGCATTGACATATATAAGGAAATTAATAAAAACTCTACCAAAAATAATTAAACCCTACTATAAAAAACTAAACCCTAACATAAAAAGCTAACCCTAAAAGGAAAAATTGCAGACGTGGCACTGCCACATCACCGGTGGGCACATTAAGTGTGTCCACCGTGGGTAGGGGATCATTTCTATATATATAAGAATTTCATAAAGTAAAACTAATTTGTTTTATGGAAACTGTGAATTCAAACCAATTTAGAATTTTTTTAGAATTTTGGATATTGACAAGGTTAGGATATAGGATGAAATTTTAGAAATTTGAGAAGAAATTATCATTGATATCTATTGAAAATACAAAAAGATAACATGGCGGCAAAATAATTGATATGATATTTAAAGTCAAAGAGGAAATTTCTAGGGTATGGATAATTATATCAAATTTACTCTTTATTTTAGAGGGGAAAAATGAATTTTCTAACATTTATTTTTTTTATAAATATATTATGTAAAAGATATTACGATTTTTTTTTTTATCATAATATCTAAATCAAATTTGTCTGGCCAATAAAATACAACCATGTGTGTCATGATAAAATTAAAAAAAGAATAAACAATTGGAGGTCACCCTAATTTAGACCGCCCTCCATTAATAAACTACATTAAATCTTTATTTTTTATTTATTGCACCATGCGGCCTCCTACCGGAAGTCATCGATAATCAAAAAGTAATTTATAAGTCGTGTTAAGGAGTGTGTAACTCAGTCATACATCCCTTGATTTTTAATTAAAGATTATGGATGCAAACCTCGAGATTATTATTTGTGTAAACAAATCATGCTATATACTCCCTCCGTTCATGAAATTAGTGAACACTTTCTTTTTTTCTTTTTTTTCGGATGTCTACCAAATACATTAATAATTCATCATTCTTAGACATGAGCCTCATATCCATAACTGTCTTTTAACCTCTCAAAAGTCAGCAAAAGTTCATTTCAATGTAATATTCATTAATCATTACATTAAGTAAACCTAAAAATCACTTTAGCATTCCCTGATCTCATTAGAAAATTTAAAACTAATATCATACATTAGTGTCTATATATGGTTACAATTAAGCAGCTATATTTATTTTAATGTGATATGTAAAACTTAGGCCAAAGAGGTAGTTTTTAGGTATATTCTATTTCATTCATCTAACACTCATATGATTCTATATAATTCGAACCCAATATTTTACTTAAAAAGAATGTCATTGTATATTGGATGGGATTTAAGACTCAATAGATTAGTTGCACTTTCAATTAAAAAGAATATGAATCACTTAATAATGTATATACATAATAAAGAGCGGAGTTTATAAATTAAAAGAATGAACATATACCATATGCATAACTTCAATTCTCGAAGAAAAATATGTTATACTTCAGCTTAACAGCGCCAAAAGGATGCAAACTTTACTAATTAATTTGTTTTTCTTTTTTTTTTCTTTTTTTTTCAAAAGAAAAAGGAACACTTTTAAATGCCTCTTTTACCGTTATTTGAGATGTGTGTATTGACCTTAGTCAAATTAAAAACCAGATCAACCAAAAGTAACAAGGATTCTCAGACTATGATTCATTTTTATTTTTAAATATTCTGAAACCCAATTCATCCTTGTCACACTAGGAGATACTATATTGGAATAAACAATCATCCACGCAAGAACTTTTGTCCATATATTAAAGAAAACAAAAAACAATATCTCCACTATTATCTGTCCCCCTCTCTCTTTATCAACTTTATCCTATAAATAGCCATGCAAAACTATCCTTATCCATGCAAAACCTAGGGTTTTTTTTTTTTCTCTATTCTAATTAATTTCACTTTCTCGATCCCCCCCCCCCCCACCTTTAATCCCAATGGCTTTCTCAAGATTTCTCTTCTCTCTCTTCGTCCTCTCCCTCATCCTCTTCTCTTCCTCCCCCTCCTCCTCCGCAGCTCGTTTGCCATCTGCCCTGGCTAATGACTCTTACATGCAACTTTTCCGACGAAAATTAGGGTTTAATCGAGCCGAGTTTGAACTGTACAAGAGAAGATCTATGAATGGGGCCTACGATAGAGCCGCCCCGGGCGGACCGGATCCTCAGCATCATCATATTGCACCAACATCTGCTTAATTATCTGAAACATCGATATGATCTTATTGTCTTTTTCTTTCTTTCTCTTATTCTAAAATGTTTTATGAGGTACGGTGGGTTGTTTGTTTCAATGTCTTGAGGTTTTATAATGCTTTGTGTTAGTTAATTATGTATCTCCCCTCCCTTAAAAAAATGTACTAATGTTTCTTGCGGATTTTAATTGAATGCATGGGAGTTGAACATTGATATTCCAATTTTCTTGAGATTTTATTTTTAACCAGGATTTAATTTAATTTAATTAATTTGCTACTTATAAGGTCTTCCATTTTCTCCTCAGAATATTTTTGGACATATTCAGATAAATATATATATATAACACGAATCCTCCAATTGAAAATCAATTTCAGTGGCAATTTTATAAATTTTTTCAACTTCAAGGTTTTAAATCGTGAGACCTTTATCTGTCAATTTTTCAATTTTGCAATTAACTACTCTTTAATCCGTCATGCACGTTCTCCCTCCCCAAATCACCAAATGTTATTAACGGTTTGCTGCCATTTATTTAAATTTTACCGCAAATAGGCCAATTGTAATACGACAATGAGTACAATCCTTTCTTCTTCCTTTTTTTTTTTTTTTTTTCCCAAAATGGAGTTAAATTCATTTTTTCCGAAATCTCTAATGACATTATATAGATATATTGTTACGCCACATATATTCATAACAACTGCAATACATTATGATTTAATTCATTTAATATAGTATAGCTATGATTTCAGTTTATTGTATTTGTATATCTAACTTATTTTTTATATTAAATATTACCTTTAGTAAATATACTTTTTATCAATTACTTTGAGTGTATTTGATAAGATTATAATAATCTCATGTGTTTGGGCAGAATACATGCATATCTCATGATTAATCATTAAATGATGAGTAATTACCTCTATCTTAATTTTCGTGCCACAAAAATGTTATTTTTATATAAGTGAGATGGATGAAATAGTAAAGTTAGTAAATATGTTATAGTAGGTTCATTAGTCACATATTTTATATGCATATATTTGGAGGACCAAAAAGTATTATAATTTTGATTTATCACTATTAGGTTGTTTAATCACTCCCTTTCATGTACTTAAACTATTATTATTATTCATCTATAAGTAGAATATTAAATTATTTGATGGTAATTTTTATCCGTGCATTGCACGGGTGCAAATGCTAGTATAAATAAATAATAATGAAACTTAAACGATGTGAAATGTATAGAGTTCTACGTGAAGACAACTGCATGTTGACGTTAAATTTTTGCTTATATTTTGTGGAATACATTTCTATCATTACATTAAATTCCATTTTTTATATTTGATAGTATATATGAATACTCGAACAATATTCAAACATCGGTTTCAATTATGAATTAATTATATATGATCTTATGTAATTTTGAGTAGGTTGTGGATTTTAATCGACATCCATCATAAAATAACACAAGTTTTAATTGTTTAGTTTTTTTACTCTGCTTAATTTTATAAATATTTAATTAGCCGCACCATCATTAGATTTTATGAAGCTATAATATTGAAATTTGTCAGCACATAAATAATATTAAATCTTATATTTATATTACATAATTACTAGTATTAGGAATGTTAAAAAGCGCAAGGTGACAAGTATGAGACACAGAGATTAGAGCATGTTTATGTGATTTGGATCCACATAAGAAAATTAAATTTAATAAAACCATGATTAATTATTTATTAGAGGCTACAAAGTCAAAATCCCAATATCAATTCAACAACCAGATATAAACTATTTTTTTTTTGGGACAAAGCTTTCGCTTGTGTGGGCAACTTCTTTGATAATGAAAGGTTATTTGTCCTTTTACAACTACCAATACTGTTTATTACTACTTACCTTTTCTTTCTTTTTCTTTTTTTTTCTTTTTTTTTTCACAATATTTTTTGGTGATGTGTTGTCGGTTGGTCATATTTGATACTGTATCGAATAATTTTAAAATATACAAGTGTATAAAAATATAATAAAGTCGTCATATACGTGTGTTGGCTAGCAGTAGGCCGGGTTACTGTCTTAGGTCTTAGATTTGAATTGTTTTTAACGTGGTCTTTAAATTTATGTTAATTTTTTCAAAAAAAAATCTATTTATATAATAAAGTTGTTGTAAATATATTTTATATGTGGATATTACTTATTAATTAGGGTTTTTCTCTCTTATATATATATTTTGTATTTACCCTATTTGTAACACACGCAGAATGCTGAATTAATGAGAAACCATATTCTGTCTCTTGCGCCGTTCTTCGTCTTCTCCTTTCTTCTTTTATTCTGATCTACAAGATTTACTTTACAACACGTTATCAGCACGAGTCTCTAACCGATTAAGCCAATTTTGAAGCACACCAATTGAGCGGATCTTGAAGCGCGAATCTCTAATCAATTAAACATCGTGCGACAAGTGGTCTGCCCTATGAAAGAAACTGCAATGCAATTCTCTTGACTATATAAATGAATAATTGTATTTGATGAATCGATCAATAATTTCAATAGTGCATGGATTGTTCATGTGTTTGTTTTTAGGCAATTAAAGAATTACAGGGATTGACTTTACGATTTGATGTGGTTTTGTGTTAAATATTTTGTTTACTTTTGCTTGCTTGATAATTGATAGGATATGATCTAGCTACTAGACCCAAGAATCGAGCCCAATATAACTGGGCCACAATCCGGTTCGGCCTAAATAAGCTCGGCCCATTTAGAGACATAGATGAGCTGGGTCCACCTAAATGAAGAGATGGGAATTCAAGGCTTAGCCCAAAAGCCCAAGAACAAGCCCAAAAGTCTCTAATAAGAAAGTGATCAAAGCTAAACCCTAATTAATCACCTATAAATATGGGCTTAGAGGAGAAGGAACACACGCACACTTTTTGTAAATGCACATCTAAAGGAATATTATATTTCTCTTTTACACTCCGTGGATGTAGATCTAATTAAAGATCGAACCACGTTAAATTCCTTGTGTTTTTTACATTCTTGCAACTATATATATATATATATCTTTCCATCGTACACAACTCATATCTTGAAAAACTGAATCGATCAATAATATAGTGTCATTCATCGAAGGAAAGTGGCGTAAATAATGTAGTCATACAATTCTTAAATGCTTTATGGTTTTTTTTATGTTAATTTCGCAATTGGTTCGATCTTTGCATATATATTTATATTTTGTTACGAACCCTACTCGCAATTTCTTTGAATAGTATGGTCTAATTAGTTCTCATAATTAATATTTAGAGATAGTTAAATTAGTATTGTTGTTTTAAAATATTGTCTATGAGAAAAATCTATGGAATGCATGTTCAGCTTGATGGTGTGTGAATATGTTTCGATGTTTAATTGCACAATCATGATGACATAAGGAATGGTTTTTCATGTCAATCTTATAAGATCATTATTGATTTTATATTAATATGAATGGCGTTGCAGTTTCATTTGGTTGTGTATGGATGTGGTGTTTAAGAATAGTTATTATTTATCTAAAGGATTCTTTGAGTTTATTCTAGGTTTTAAATCCTTTAATGATACTTGTTAAATATTTTACCGTATGGAAGACTTAGTTCATGATGTTATTGAAGCAAAATAATAATTGTAAATTCTCTAAATAGGTGCCCAGAAGGCACCATTCTTAAAGGTACTCCAGCAGTAGTATACATGCAGTTAAAATAAATTATAAGAAATATTTCTTTAGTACTCCAGAAGTAGTATATGAAAATACATAATTTTTTTATTTATGGCAATCCCTGAAGGATCACGATAAAATTGTCATAATTCTTCCTTAAGTATAATTATTTGAGCTCATATTTTTAGATTATGTACTCAAAATGTAGTACATAATCAAAATAAATTATATATAAGGATATCCTAAGTATTTTTCACTTCTATTGGAAATCATTTGTAATTATCAAATGATGTCTGAATCACACGCTTCTACTTATAGAAGCATGCACTCAAGGGAGATCTAAGAAATTTTTGTTGGCCATAATTTGGTGAAACAAGTGTAAGCTAATCGAGATCATGAATATAATTATTCTTCTATAGCTCATGACTATGAAAAATTATGAATTGTCGTATCTATTTGTTTGCCTGCAGCAAACTTTATAATTAGAGTATCAAAATAAAATTTTGGAGAATACTATAGAAAATTTTATGTCATAACTCTTGCTAAAATGAGGGGGAGAATTTTCATAATTCAACTGACAATATCCTTATTGTCAGCTCTAGGAGAGCTTCTTCGATTCCATGTTGATGGTCTTCTGTTTTGGAAAAACAGTACAACCAAAAGTCATGTTGCAATGAATTTAAAATACCCAAATTATTCTAAAATTTATTAAGGCATGAGTGTTTGGGTTATTCCCCTTATGATTAGTGCGTGATAATAAAAATCATCATTTTCCCATCTGCTAATCCATTATTATCACCACCAAAACATACCTATATGGCTCTAAAAAAAATATGTTTACCCTCCGTCAAGAATTGAATGTTTGATAGAGCCAATTAATGGGGATTGTTTGATTAATCGGTACATTATTCTTATAATCCAACCAAATCATTTCACGGCATTAGGGAGACATATGAATGAAAGAATGCCGCAAAATTCATGTTGGATGAAATATTAATTCACGCACTACACAAAATGAACTTGAAATTCAATTAGTTATTGACTGTCAATGTCATGTTGGATTAAATAATAATTCACTTACTACACAAAACGAACTTGAAATTCAATTAGTAATTGACTATCAACGGAGTGATATTATATACTTATTGTATTTGCACCGTCCTGACTTAAAGTTCTTCATGAACTAAATACATTAATTGATGCTCATTGACGCCCGAAGCGTGGAAACTATTTTGGTGCTAAAGATAAAATCTGCGGTAGTAAAATTAAATCATTAAATGGTTTTACTTCATTCAACCTCCTAAAGAGGATTGTCCCACAGACGAGAATCCTAGATGATATTACTCCATAAAACCTCCTGAAGAGGATCGCCCTGCAGAGGAGAATCCCAGTATATTTGTAAGTGCACTAAATAATCACAACACTGGGATTACAGAACGACCAAATTAAATATATTATTGGGAAATAATGGATAAATCTGGTTAATTTTGGTTATATATATTGTCATGAAGACAATTCAGGAAAACATATAGAATTGTTATAATTGTCGACAATATTTACCTTATATTTTTAACGAGGCATGAACATCACATCGTAATATTCAAGGGGGAGTGTTATAAATATATTTTATATGTGGACATTACTTATTAATTAGGGTTTTTCTCTCTTATACATATATATATATATATATATCTTGTATTTACCCTATTTGTAACATACGCAGAATGCTGAATTAATGAGAAACCATATTCTGTCTCTAGTGCCGTTCTTCGTCTTCTCCTTTCTTCTTTTATTCTGATCTACAAGATTTACTTTACAACAAAAGCCACATCCGCAGGAATAAAAATCTAAATTAATTGCACCATTTAATTTGGGGTAATTCTATACACAACCCCCATTTTACTCCATGCAGCCCCCTTAATTATTATAATAATTATATTATTAGGAATGTACTCTTATACCCCATAGCCTCCAAATCCATCCTTTACCCACTTCCTTGGCGTGCAACCCCTTTTTATACCTTTTTTTCACACTGTCGCCAATTAACAGCTCCGGCGGCTGTCTGATCAAATCTCTCAATCTCTATTTCTTCTATGGCCTTCACAAGCCCTCCCAAAAAAGACTCACCATAATTTTTTTGATTTAATTACGCGAATCGAATAGTTCGGAGTTTTTGAAGCTTGAAAAGTGAATCTAAAATTATTCAGTTCGTTAGAAGATCGAGAAAAAAATGATCGCCATTGTCTCTTATTACTATCAATGACTGCATAAGTAAATTCATGAATATATGATAGAAAATCATAAATAGAAAAAGGTATTCATAAAACTGTTCTTGCAATGCAAAGTTCGTTGAGAGGGTAGACGAAATGGAAAAAAAAAAAAGAAAAAAAGAAGAGAGTTTATGAACGAAATCGGCTTGAAAACTGTTAATTAAGGAGTGATACAATCAAGAAATTGAAATGTCAAAGTGGAGGACTCAACATCATTCATCGCAAAATCTATTATCTCAAAGGCCCTACAAATACAAACTTGAATCAAAACACTAAAAATAATGTCTTGCTGCATATAGCCCAGTTAAAATACTTAGCATTAGGAAACTTAAGGGGTCGTTTGTTATCTATATACTAGTATATCAGATATCAGATAAAGGTATAGGTATCAGATTTCAGGTATGAGTATGAAATTGATATCTAATACTCCCTCCATCCCTTTGAAATTGTTACATAACTTTTCGACACATAAATGTTTAGTGTTTTAAGTGAATTTGGTAATTGAGGATAATAATAAATTAAGGTTATAATTACTATTTTATTTTATTATTTATTAAAAAACTAAAATTTAAATAATAAATTAATTAATTATTTTAACAAATATGGAGTAATAAAATAAAATATTAAAGAATTAAATACATAAAAAAATAAATATTTTTATAATTTTTTAATTATTATAAATAGCAATTATAAATTTTTTTAATTATTATAAATAAAAATTATAGAATTTAATTATTATAAATTTTTTAATTATTATAGATAATAATTATAAAATAAAATAAAATTATTAATTAATTACTAATTCACTTTATATTTTATTTTATTTTATTTTTATTATTTATTAATTAATATTTTATTTTATTTTAAAAAGAAGGAGTTTACAAATTAGAGAAAGAATGGATGGGGGCATATTTAGAAATGAGTTTGGAAAAAAAAATGAGTGATACCTCTCTTAATATTGGTATATGAAAATGACTAAAAGATCAAATATTAGTATATCAAAAATATCATTTTGATATCCATATACTGATAAACCAAATACAAGACATGAGTATGGGTCATTTTGATACTCATACCTGATGTACGTAGGATACCAAACGACCCCTAAAAGCTTTGGGCATCAGGCGGTGTAGACGATCATTTCCTTTAAATGAAGAATCTTTAGATTGGTCTTTCACATAAGGCAGCTTTTCATTTTCTTTCTGTTACGGCGGGTCCCACTACCGGAGGTCTTACACCCCGTCGACGACGGCAGAGGGTCGACTGACCTCTTTAGTTTAAGAGTATGGTGATTTTTGAAAATTTTACAGTTGCCATAGAAAGAAAAAAAATATATAGCAAGGTTTAGAGTGCTGCTGGAGCGGCGATGTCATGAGGAAAACCATTAGGAGGGAAGGGGAAGGGGCTACACTACACACATGAAAACTTCAGTCTGATCAGGAGAAAAAATATTTGGGGGCTGTTGGGGGCACAACCGTACATATATTATTATTTTATTATTATAATGATTAAGGGGCTGTATGGAGTAAAATGGGGGATTGGATCCCCTGATGTGGAGGTAAATCCACAGCAGGGTGCTGTGCATGCAAAACGACGTCACTTTGGCATGTGTGTCCATTTTATTGATTTTTTCCTGCTTTTCTTTACTTATTTTAATTTGTTTATTTCTATTTTTTCTATTTTCATTTTCATTGTAATATTTATGTTTCATCGTAATTGTTGTTTGGGGTTTTATTTGATAATTAGAGTTGATTATTTTATAGTTATTCTCTTATGTCTATTTAATTTTCTTTAGTTTTTAGTTAATTATTTTAATTATGATTAATTATTCAAATATTAAGTTTATATTTTTTGAAATGATTAACTAAAAAACTAAAAGTATATTGAACATACAAAAATGATCCCCTACCTACGGTGGACATATTTAATGTGTCCACCATTGATGTGGCAATACCACGTCGTAAACTTTTACCATTTAGGGTTGAGTCTTTTTAGTAGAATTTAGGTTTTTTTTTGGGATAAGATTTAGCATTATAGGGTATATATTTAAATTTATTTATTTATTTATTGCATTGCCACGTCATCTGGGGGCACATTAAGCATGCCAACGATGGGTATTGTAACATTACTCATAGAAAATATATAGATTCTAATTAGCAAAAATATTAATTGAAAATTAAATAAACATAAGAGAATAAAAATAAAATAATCAACTCTAATTATCAAATAAAACACCAAACAACAATTACTATGAAAAATAAAAATTACAATGAAAAAAAAACGAAAAAAAAAACATAAATGAATCGTTTTGCATGCACAGCAGTGACAGCACCCTGCTATGGATTACCTCCACAGCAGGGGATCCAATCCCGTAAAATGGGGGTCGTGTATAGAATTACCCTTTAATTTGTTTACTTGATAAGTTGATATAGATGCAATAAGGCCCATTTTTACTAGTTGACCTCCTAAACTTGTTCTTGTTGCAATAAGGCCCAAACAAATCAAACTTTGATTTCAATTTAATTTTCAGTTTTCGAAATACTACCCCCCCTTAATAATTTAGGTCCAAAATTTAAAATTGCAGAACAAATCTATTACAATATATAAAAGTTAAATAGTTGTCAAAAATTACTAACATATCATTTTCCCTCCAAAAGACACAAGCAATTGTCCAATAGATTATATTTTCAATTATCCAATAGTTCTCCAATAAATTCTACCAAGTTTTATATTGACTATCTTGAAATTCAAAACCACAAGCTTGGAGCTCAAGCTTTGATTTTGTTCCATATTGGATTAGATGTGCTTCAACAAAATTATTTATTGACTATCTATAATAGTGAAGCATTGATAAATTTATATTTTCTAGGTTGATACAATAAAATATTTGAATATGATAATAAAACTAGAGGCTATTAAATTGTGATTTTGCCTCTATAAATTATAAGTAATACTGTTAAATTGAGCTTGTTAAATTAATGACAGAAACTAGAGATTATTTAATATGCCACTTTACCATTGTGATATGTAGACTTGAACATATATCAAGGTTCAATAAAAAAAATTAATATAATCAATTATAAAATTAGAAGGTAAAATAATTTTATAGATGAAATACTTGATTTCTTGAAAGTTAATTGTTGAATTATTTGATGTGAATGATTATATAGATTTCATATGTCAATTTTGCTACTTGCTTTACAAGTTTTTATCGGTCATTAATTTATTTCATCTTAAGCTCGCATTAATTCTAATATACTATCATCTACTTTATATAATGAAATTATTACGAGTAGTTAAAAATTTGTATGATTTTTTTTGCCACGTGATTCATCTAATAAATAATTTTATGGTTGTAATTGCTATTTTTCATAATCTATTATTTTTAAATTTCCCTTACATGCAATAAATTATTGAAATATATTAAAATATCTCTATATTTATTGTATTTTTTATTTTATTTTTTTCTTCGTTACTAATTGTGATATAAATCCTATGCACGGGGTGCAATACTAGTTGTTTAGGAAAAAAAAAAAAGTTAAAAAAATTAAAAGCGTTTTAAATTTTGAGAATTTCGCAGCAACTGAAGTCGACGGCGATGCTCTCCGCAGCAATACATAGAGCCTTCATCCGCCGCAAAACACCCCTTCCGCCGCCGCCAAAACACCGCCGGTGCTTCTGTTCCGTCACGCCCATTGACTATCCACCACTCGACTACCAGCCGCAGTGGTCCGGCCTCCAGAATTGGCGGCGGAGCCCACTCAACCGTGACCGCTGTTGGGGACCGAACGGCGCGATTCACGAACATAATGAAGTTGAACACGCTCCACCATCTTCTGACTTCAGCTCTTGTTCATCCTTGGCGGAAATGGGCGGAATTGTTCTCTCCACCGCCGACCCCCTTTCGAAAGCTAAGCTTTCTCACATTGCCTACGCGATATGGAGGCGGGAGGGTTTGCCGATTGGAGTTTCGGATGCACCTTCAAGGCCTGCTCGTCCCGCCAAACCCCAATTGGTACGATTTCTATGTTGCTTTGATTGATCAAAACATTTGATTTGGGGTTGTTTTCCTCAATTGTGCAGAAGCTATAAATTGTTCGAAAACGTTCGTGTCGTGTTTGGAGGGTTTTTATTCATGAATTTCTGCTTATTTTTGGTTTTTATGCATAAAATGCACTTTGTTTTGTTATTTTCTAATTGTTCTCAGATAGATTTTTGATTTATGTGTTGCAGAAGCTGTAAATTGATGGAAATTGTTAGCATTGTCTACAGACTTGTGTTTCTCTTTCTCTAGGGATTCAGTGCAGGGTTTGTTCTGTCTTTTTTTCACATGAATCACTGTGACGTGTGATCAGCTTTTCTTGAGTTAAATACATGGCTCAACAATAAACACACTCACTTTTAGCTTCCATATTTAAGTGTTATGCGTAAGAACTAGTTTTGGACAGCCTTCAACAATGTTACTCTGAATTTAACACACCTGTTTACAAAATTCTGGGATTGATTTGTAGCAATCGCCTTCAATTATATGCTTACGCATCATTTATGCAAATGAATAAATTGGAGTGGCTTAAGATTCCTGTCTTCTTCTTTTTTCTTTTTTTTTTAATTTATTTATTTACTTTGATGCAATCTCAGAAAGTGTATAGACCTGATAGTTTACTTTTGTGCTAGTTTTGCCAAAATATAAGGCAGCAAACTTGAAGAGAAGCTGAAGTTAATTTTTCGAGCATGAAGAGATCTGAAAATGTTACTTCCTTGGTGCATTAGTTTTCTTAGTTGTCCGTCTAGCTGTTTAGGTATGCTCATTACTTTTATCGATTCATGGCATGTCTTTAGTCCAGGTCTCCCCAAAAGATATTCCATCACCAAGAAGTTCAGATCTTCCACTCAATGCCTATATGCTTCATAATCTCGCACATGTTGAGCTAAATGCTATTGATCTTGCATGGGATACTGTTGTTCGCTTCTCACCATACATCGAGCTTCTTGGTGAAGGGTTCTTTGCTGATTTTGCTCATGTAGCTGATGATGAAAGTCGCCATTTCACATGGTGTTCTCAGAGACTCGCAGAGCTTGGATTCAGGTATTCAATAGATCAGCTCGAGCCTTCAGTTGTGCCTTATTTTCCCCCAACTGACCATTAAGTTCATCTCCGTTAGCTATGGCGACATGCCAGCTCATGGTATTTTATGGGTTGAATGTGAGAAATCATCAAAGAATGTTGCAGCTCGACTTGCATGCATCCCATTAGTACAGGTTGTTTTTTGATATACCATAATTTGATGAATGAAATGCCCTAATTACATTGTTATCATCTTGTCACCTTTACATTGGCGTCAGTTTGCTATTTACCACCGTCTCTTCCAGGTGTTATACATTGAGCTATAGCTGAGATTGATAAAAGATAATATAGGCTAATCCACCACATACTTGGATGAAATGAATAATTTTGAGTTTATTCATCAAATATTCAATCATACGTATTGTTAATCTAATCTGTCGCCTAATATAATTAAACTCAGGAAGCTCGAGGGCTGGATGCTGGACCTCGACTAGTGAATAAACTGACTGGCTTCGGGGATCACAGAACCTCAAGCATCGTTGCAAAGATAGCCGATGAAGAAGTTGCTCATGTCGCAGTTGGTGTTTACTGGTTCGTCTCCGTTTGTCAGAAAATGGGCTGCTCCCCTGGTTCTGCCTTCACAGGCGAGCATTTTCTTTTGTTACTCTTATTTTGGGATAGAAAACTGTGGTGAACGTATCACTGAAATGTTGCCTGTTTAGCAGATATTCTCCAAGAGTATAATGTAGAGATAAAAGGTCCATTTAATCATTCAGCTCGACAAGAAGCTGGTATTCCTCGTGAATGGTAAGACCAGAGTAACATTTACCAGTTGATGGTTGACTGTAATAAGTGGGGTGGGTCTAAAATCTGCAGTAATGCTTGCAGGTATGATCCTTCATGCGTAAGGAAGGACAAAAGCGAATATGAAAACAAGCTTTCAAAGGTATGCTATTAATTTCTGATGGCGATGTTGATTCCTAACTAGTACTAGATTTTATACGCTCTATTTTATGTTAATGTCGGAAGCTTGGTGTAAGTTAGCATCCTATCATGAGCATCTTTAAGAAAATCCTTTCCTTTCCCATCTCTAAACAGTGACTTCTGACTTGTGAGATAGAATTGCAGTTTATTGAGTTAATCTGGTGAGATGTAATACTTAGGTGTGCTGTGAAGCTAAAGAATAAAGATGATATCCCATACTTTTTCGTGTATAAGCAGTTGGTTAAACAGATTTTGAATGATTGCAGGTTTATGAAAGGCTTGCTTGCGTTATTTCTATGGAGCAGCAAAATTCAAGTTTGGGAAGATGAGGATTATGGGGTTCGGGAAGAAAGCTGTCTACCAACAGTTGTAGGAGAGGAGTGGAGAGGAGAGAAACGTAAAGAATCACACACTCCTTGATGAGATCAGATGGGATTCATTGGGTGATGGATGAATATTTGCCCCAAATTCTGTAGTTGCAGTCGATGGAGAAGATCTAAAACGAAATCTCAATTCTGTGTATGTATGTATGTGACATGAATAATATTACTGTAGAGGAAATATGAGAAATTTTATTACATTGAACACAGAATGAAAATTTGTTATCCAAGACCACCCACCCCTACCCCTACACATACAGGTCCATTCCACACTAAAAGCAAAACATTCACACAAAGGAATGCATAGAGCATCCCATACTCTTATTTATCTCTCTCTCTCTGAACAGAATCAACATTAGAAGCATGTCTTATATGCCTTCACCACGCCCTTTAAACGCCTTTTCTATCTCTAGCTCCTCCTCGTCGTCGTCCTTACCTCCTCCTCGGAGAGGATGCTGCCCCGACACGAGATCCTTGGTGGTCTGCCCTATTTCCACTAGAGTCTCCCCAATAGCCCGCATGATCCCCCCTCCCCCCGCTGCCGCTGCTGCTCCTTGCTCGTGCTCGCTTCCCCACGACTCTTGCTGTTGCTTCCAGTTTTGGCCTTGGCGTTGGCCTCCTCCTCCCCATGACTCCTGCTGCCACTCTTCACCTTCTTTCCTTCCTCTCCCATACTCAGTTTCTCCTCCCCATTGCTGCCTTTCTCCTCCTTGGTACTCTTCACTGCTGAATGTCTCTCCCCCTTCTTCCTGCACAATACCAAAAGTTGGACATTTTCTACTTTTTTACTTCCTCAACAAGATAAAGACGGAGAAAGAGAAATTATATTACCGTTCTTGGTGACGACGATCTCTTCGTTTCCTGAGCCCTCCAGGCCTCCTCCTTCCTCCTCGCAGCATACTCCGCCGCGCTCTCCTCACTCGCCACCACCGTATCTTTCACGGCCGCCAGCTTCTCCCCTGCATACCCCGCCACAGCCTGCCCTGCTCCGGCCACCTTATCCTTGGCCGCCACGGCCACATCACCTGTGTACCCCGCCACCTTCGACGTCACGTTCGCCACTGTCTTGGTTGCCTCCGCCGTTTTCTCGAGCGTAAAACGCGCCGCCTCCCATCCAGCCACCACCGCCTGATCCTTCACCACCTCAGCCGCCCTTCCCGCATATCCTACCGCCCCTTTACCACCCTCCACCGTCACGTCCTTGGCAGCCACCGCCTTCTCGCCTATGTACTGCGCGGCGCTCTTTGCCGTATCCACCGTCGTATCTTTTGCCGCTGCGCCTTTCTCGCCTATGTATTGCGCGGCGCCCTTGGTTGCGTCTACGGTGGTGTCCTTGGCTGCGGCTGCTTTTTGGGCGGCGTACTCTGCTGTGTCCACCGTCGTGTCCTTGGCCGCCTTAGCCTTCTCAGCAGCGTACTGTGCTGCAGACATCGTTGTGTCGACCGTAGTGTCCTTGGCCGCCTTTGCCCTCTCGGCTGCGTACTGGGCAGCAGTCATCGTTGTGTCCACCGTCGTGTCCTTGGCTGCCTTTGCCCTCTCGGCAGCGTACTGTGAAGCGGATTGGCCTTTGGTTGAGATCACATCTTTTGTTTCGGTTGCTTTCTGTGCTGTGTAGTCTCTCGCTTGCTGGCTTTTCTCCATTACCGTATCCTTCAGAGCTCCGCCTCGAGATGAGATAACGTCTTGAGCTTGTCTGCCTCTCTGCACCGCCGTATCCATCAAAGCACCGCCCTTGTTTGCGGCGGTGTCCTTTATTTGTGTGGCTTTCTCCGCGGCGATATCCTTCGCCTGCCGCCCTTTCTCCGCCGCTGTATCCTTCCAGGCGCCACCCTTCTCGGTGGTGTGCTGAGCTCGTGCCTGAATCCCTCCGCCAGAGCCGCCTTTTTCCTTGGCCTTCTGGTAGCGCTCCTCCGCAGCCCGGATAGCCTCCACCGAATTCTGCTGCGCCGTCCCCCTCATTCTAGAAATCTCCTCCAACGGCTGCTGCTGGTTCTTCCCCACTTCGCCGCCTTGTCTCCCGTGCAACTCCGCCCTTTGATGCCCGCCGCCTCCACCGTGCATTTCAGAACCCCCTTTCTCTCCCCCCGCCCTTCTCGCTCCACCGCTCTCCACCGTTCCGGAAATGGTGATCCCGGCGACTCTGACCGGAACACCCTCGATCTGAACCGTTCTCTCTCCTCCATGCTCCTCCTTGGACTTGTCAGCTAACGACTCGAAGTGAGTCGTCATCTTTGGAACTCGGTCTTTCTCCACCTCGATTTTACGCTCATCGCTCACATTCTTCTCTCTCCTTGCTTGCTGCGACGCCATTGTTACTGCTCCCTTTTCAATTTGAATACAATCGTAATTTTCTTGGTTTTTTGGTCTCTGTTGGTTTGGTGCTGGAAAATGCGGAGAAGGGGTTCGCTATATAAACACTATCGGTTGGGTTCTTGGCGGTTGAATTTTGAAGAGGTGAGTTATCCTCTTAGGCCACGTGTCGCGACGATAGTGTGTGAGTAAGCACCTCAAATGTGTGTTGAATCTTACGTGTCGCCTTGCATGAGCAATCATCTTCTCTCTTCTTTTACGTACATCTCAATCAATTTTGCATCTCACCAATGGTGAGATTTGTTTATATTTTGCACTGGGTTTCCCAATTCCTACCTTCTATTTTATTCTATCCTGTCTTATCTATTTTTTTACAGTTTTATCCTCTGGGTTTTCTTTTTCCTTTCCATTTCTTATCTTAGTCGCGAATTAAATGTAAATTGTGTTCGAGAAGCGTTTGTAAATTGCGAATTCGGAATTCTAGCTAAATGTTTATTTAGTGATGGTGAATAATTAATTTTGATAAGAGAATCTTTTTATTTAAGGTAGACATATATATGTCGGGGACGTCCAAATAAATGGGTAATAACCACGTATATATGGGAGACGGAGAGAGTATATTATTGTTGAGGGTCAGAAATTTGCATTTGGAAACAATAAATTTGGTAACCCTACCAATTCGAGATTATTAATACAATGCTATCTACCGAAAAAACGTTTCTATGTCCATTATGAGCACACTTAATATAACCAATGTTCTAAAAGTCGCTAGTCGCTAGTCGGGCGGTGGATGGGGGACTAGCGCCTAGGCGGCTAGGCGGGAGCCTAGGCGGGGCATAGGCGGATTAGAAACACAGTGCTTATTTTTATTATTTTTACATTATGTCATCAGTTAGAAATTATATTAACATATATTATTCATAATTTTATTATCAAATTCATAATAATAACATAGAATATGATAATTAATAGTCCAATTAAATAAATTTCATAGTGTACATTTTTTTTTTTCTAACTTTCAACATAATATCAATATGTATAGAATTCAATATTTGTAATATAATTTAGCACTAAACTCGCGTAGACATCCGAATCACGTATAGAAACAACCTAGTTAACGTAAATATAGATTAAACACACCTAGAGACTAATTAAACTTCAATCTGACCAACAGTTAGGATGTCGCTAAGTGCCTAGTCAGATTTAGCATTAGTCGGGTCGGTAAGGTGCCGCCTAGCGCCTATGCGGGGACTAGTCGGACCTAGGCGGGGACTTTTAAAACACTGAATATAACTACCACGCCACGTCAATAATATTTAGGCACATTTTTTTATTAGTAAATTAATTTTATTTTTTGTTATAAGATTTAATATTGTTACGTCAAAAGCAATTATATATGCCCACTGCAGGCTTTGGAGCATTCATCTCTCTAACCTATTGCTTTCCTTTTATCATTAAAAGTAAGGGCAGAAAAATGGAGTTCTAGTTTAGGCTGTACAGAATACCCATTGTCCTACACATAAACCATTTCGTTCAAATCTAAATGGTATTTTTACTCAAATAACAACAAAGTATAAAAGTGCAAAACATATGTAAAATATACAAACTGGCATATTATTATTTACATTGAGAATATGACATCATCTGGGAATATATCTTTGTACTTGATTGGAAAGAGAGATTGAGAGAAAGAGAATAACAACAATGCTCTCACTTTTTTGTTGCACAAGTAAAAATAGTATTAATAATTCGCGTGATGTAGATGTAGTAGAGGTAGAGCAAATATTTTTCTCCAATTATTCACAATAAATATATAATATAAATAATAAGGGGCATCCCTAAAGAAGCTCCCAATCCGATTCAACAGATAGTTTGAGTTGTTGAGACAACTCTTGCTTGTGCTTGTGTTGGGATTGGGAGACAAGCTGCTCATCTTCTTTCCTTGATCTCAACTTTGATGCAAGTGCTTCCCTAATCCTTTTCTGTAATCAACATATCTCTCTTCACTTAATAAATGACCATGCATGAGAGAGAGATAGAGAGAGAAAGAGAGTGGAACCTTATATGACTTGTGCTTCCTAGTCCCTTGAACGGGATAATGGAGGTCGTCTCCTTCGACCAAGATACAGCTTTCCTCCAAATCATGCCCATCACTTCTCTCAAACTTCTTTAATCTTGGCCCACAAACCTCATCGCTCTCTACAAACTCAATGTCGGAGCCATCTGAACCTGAAATTCGGACATCAAATCAGTGCAGGGTTACAAAGAAACATCACCAAAAACTCATAATAGGATCAGAGTTCTTGGCAGCATTCCTAAACAGACTGCTTCTATATCTCCCAAGGGACTACTGCTTTGAGTTGTAGATTAGAAGATACAACAAAACTTTACCATACTTTAACTAATCGAACAATCTTGAGCTTGTATGACTGCCTTAATCCTTCAAATACTCAATCTAGTCTACCACAAAAGATCAACACCCCTAAAAGGGTTTCAGCACTTAAATTTACTACATAACAACCAGGATCAGCTCATTCTCCAAACTTTGATCATATATTCAAACAAACACTACACTATGTTATTTTGTATTTTCCAGCGTATTGCCAGGATCAAATCATTGTGCATACATTAATCATGAATTCACACAGAAACTAGACTATTATTTGACATTTTCCAACATTCTGCCGATGTTTGTCTGCACCTAGCCATGCAAACTATCCTTATTTATATATATATTTTTTTTTACTCTGTTGAACTTGTCAACCAAACCCACAAACAAAGAGATAGATAGTTTCTATGGCATCGATCTTTAGAATACCTTGATTAGACATGGTAAAATCCTTGTTGCAAGACTCAGCATTGCATGAAGTCGAATCTAAATTTGAGAAGGCTTCTTTCATGACCTTACCTGCAACCAAAAAAAAAAAAGTCGCTTCTTTGGTCTAACCAGATGAAAAAGGAGATTGCTCATGTCACACTTTTCTGAACTACCTTCATTAGACGCAGTAACCCCTTTTTCATATTCAAGATTGCAAACTGTACTTCTCAAACTTGAGATATCATTCATAGGCGCGCCTGCATAAGATCCAAAACAAAAGTTCACACAACAATGGTAACAACAGATTAAGCAGATCTCATTCAAATATTAATAGTTAAATACCAGTGGATTCTCCATGTGGGTCCAGACAGGAAGAGGTGGACTCAGGATCGCCTTTTAGCCTTACAGATTCATCTAATAAGTTATTGGTAGATATGTCTTCAATTTGCCTCGAGGATTCAGATGAAGGAGACTCGACTAGTTTATCTTGCAGAGTTGTTTTTTCCTCTACTGATTCACCAGTGTCATGCATCACTATATTCGAGGATGATGTTACACTTGCATCATTGCAGGCTGCCTTAGATAAAATTTTGTGAGAAGCACGGGGCTCATTTTGATTATCAAGATTTGGAGCATTTCCTTTCACTGTTTCTTCAAATTCACTCCTCCCTTCAAAACCTGAGGACGATGTCACACATGCATTATTCGAGGCCACTCGAGAACTCGCCCTTAGAGATTCTATAGAAGTGTTTTGACATGAATCTTTCGAAGGATGATTGCTCTTAGAGATTCTTTTGATGCCAATCAGACGTCTCTGTACCCCAATTTTCTTACTTGCTGCAAATGTCTCAGGAGATTTATTTTCAATGACAATCCCAGGAGATTGTGGAGAGAAAATCCCTGTTACATCAACTTTATTTTCATTCTCTTTCTTCTTGAGATCTCGACTACTGCCTAACATGCCTTGTACTGGCTTTTTGTTGACGTTGGTGTCATTATACGGGATAAGAGAAGGGTCATCAGAAGCTAAGCTCATTGGATCTATACACGATAAAGGACGCATATCATCCATTACTTCAGAGCAGAATTTCTTTACACTAACACCAACTTTCTGCACCTGATTTTCCATGTATTTAACAGTATCCTGTAAAACGACAAAGAGATATCAAAATTCAAATTAGGGAGTAAAAATTACTATTTTTTTAGCTTTTAATCTTCTTATATTTTAACTCCACCTCTGTCGCCTGGAAAGAGTAGGAAAGGTCGGTATAAAACAGATATGTTTGACAGTTGATAAGGCAAAGCTGCTACAATAACATTTATAGGCTAAAAAATCTCACTTTTCCATTAAGGGATCACCGCCTCAACAATATAAGAAAATAAGGGAGGATACGAGCTAAAGAGATGAGATTGTCTTGTCCTATATCAAGTTTAAACTAGGTGGAAAAAGAATAATCATTAGCGGATGCATCATTAGCAGTTGTCCTTATACACATAAAAGAAAGAAGAAAGATCAAAAGCGCAGAGAGAGCAAACAAAATTATTTTAAGTGAAGAAAATTATTTTAAGTGGATATCTAATTAACCATCTATATATTTAAATAAAAGATTAGGCCATTCAAATGATGAGGTGAATTATTAATACATATGCCTCATGCTTTCCACAACCATGAAAAAAGCCAAAACATGGCTCCTAATTCTGGATGTAGGGAGTTATGTATTTATGGAGTTGGGCAGAGTCCTCCTCCCTTTATTGAAAATTAATAGCATCCTCAGCCCTCCCAAGGGTACCCTATTTGCTTAGAGAAAGAAGATTGTTTACCTGGTACATAGCTTCTTCCACCTCCAAACACATAGTCTCAAACTTTTGGTATACATTTCCAGCCCACGTTATACCTTTGAAAGACATATCTGGAGATTGAACCCAATATCAAGCTACACAAGTTGGTAAACAGCTGCAAGAATTCCAATGCAAATGAATCGATCGTATTAGTAGGTTTCATGAAATTCGCCTATATAGTCAGGCTACAAATTTAGTGCCAACAAAAAGTAATGACTCTGTAAGCATTCGATCACACATTCATAATTTCTGACACAGAAACAATTTAAGTTAAAGGATAATGATATTAAAACCGCAGCACCAACCGAAGAAGCGAGTGATAAGTAATCAAGAAAACTAGGCAGAAAACTGGAAACCAAAAAAACAAGTTGTTGCACAGGCAAAAAAACCAGCCTAATGAAGCCCAACACAACCAAGATTACACCGATATTTAGCAACTAGCCGCATATCTTGGGGATATTATTACACGAACAACAGCCACAACCAATTTTCTTTCTGGTATACCCAAATATGAACTAGAACGATACACGGATGTCAGCACAGAGAGATAGAGGATTAATGATTAATCCCCCAATTCTCTCTTGTGATATACTCCGTAGAAGACAAGAACTGTTCAAGGCCTACAAAACTAAATTGCTTTTGCTTGTTGACATAAACAGTTAGAAATACCCCTAAACAAGAAAGCACTTACCTTAACTTCAGAGAATAAACTCACAGATTCCCATATACCATGGCGCTACGAATACTTCTCCACAAATTTTTGCCCAAAAAGTAAACTTTTCAAGAACCCTTTTTTACGTATTTAGAATAATTCTTCGTAATTCTTTAGAGACCTTCGATCATAGTATTACACAACCAGAAGCAGGTGCTTTCCTATCTCAGCTAAACTAGAATAATTTGTTTCACAAATATATCGACCAATTCAAGTCAATTATATATTTAAATATACCACTAAAGCTCAAACTTTACTCCATAGTTCCCAAGGAAGAGAACCTACTACCCAAATATCCCTTTCAATTGCAAACAAACTATATATAATAAAGAAAAAAGATTTGTATTTCACACACAAAGGTACGATCAAGGTAGTCCGCAACAGGGCTTCTTATATAAATAAGAAATTAAAAATAAGCAGCAGAGATACAATCCTAGCCATGATCAGAAGCATAAAGCCAAGAAGAAGAAGCTCTTGGAAAAAATAAAAAATAAATAAATAAAAATTGTTAAACAAAGTATAAAGAAAATAAAAACATAATAATTACAAAAAGGCAGAAGAAAGAGATGCTTACGGAGGAAAGGATGAGATAATCCCAAAAGCAGAATCCTTCATATATCGAATTCTATTAGAGATACATACATGTATACAAGAACATACGCGAGAGAAAAAGAGAGTTTTAGAGAGAGAGAGGGTTGAGTAGAAGAATGATAAACGTAAAGGCGGAGTTCATCGGGTTTCTTTCGAACACTGAATTTTGACACGTGTGCAGAAGGAACTTGATCATTGACCCAAGAAATAAATGATGATTGTTAATAATATAAATTTTACAACTATTATAATAATAATAATTACTCAGTAAGACTTTCCTAAATAGCATTATTAATTTTTTTGGCCTCATGCCTTTTGCCGTTTCCGAATTTTATAAAAAAAAAATTAATATAGGAGTTAGGGTTTTAGCGTCCAAATGCGTAGAATCGAATCAAGTAGTAAACTCAAAGTTCAAATTGCTTGTTTTATGGCCATGCTCAAATCTACAACTCCTAAGGAGTCTAGACTCTAGATAAACGTTCAAACTCATACATATCATATAAAACTTAGGCTAAATTCTCAAGATTTGGCTTCATCCCAAGTTGCCTTTCTCAATTATTCAAATCTACATCTTATATATAAAGAAGTTAATAAAAACGTACCAAAAATAATTAAACCCTACTAAAAAAGCTTAAACCCTAACATAAAAAATTAAACCCTAGAAGAAAAAATTACAGACGTGACACTGCCATATCACCGTTGGACACATTAAGTATGTCCACCGTGGGTGGGGATCATTTCTAATTAAATATATATGCTAATTATTATTTAGCATTATGTAACAATCAAAATGGTAAAATCGTTGTACCAAGAACTAGAGCTGGCCTGGCAATGGCCCGGCCCAGACCCGGCTCGAAATTCTATCGTGACAAAATTTTCATGACCCAATCCAATAAAAAAAATACAACTATTTTTTGAAAAATTGAACGGGTTAGGCCGGCCCGAGCCCACCAAATTTAATGTCATTTTAGGCAGCCCAGTCCGATCCCAATTTCTATGAAGTATAATTACAAGTTTTTGAAAGTCCATGCCATGCATCATAAACACAAATTTGAGACCCTCAAAACTACTCTTCTCTGCACTCTCAGAGTAAATGTGCCATGAAAAGTCGACATTTTTATACACAAAAAAGAAAGAGAAAAGCATCATATCAAAAGGGGACGGTAGCAGTGACAGTTCTGTGCCTAGGATCGGTCAAGACCGTGTGGACGTTGGTAAAGCCAGATTGCTTCATCACTCCTTCAAGATCAGTCAGATAGTACTCATCGAGAAAAGGCTCTGTGCTCTTCATCAACGTGAACAGCACCGGTGATAATTCCTGAATATATATCAAAATTCAAATTTGTTATGCTTCAGATTTGTCAAAAAACCATGTCTACAATCTAGTAGTTCATAGGTTGCAAATTTCTCCCAAGATTGTTCATGGCAGGGATTTTTCTTGAGATAAAAGTGTGTAATCGTCTCAATTTTGATTATTATTTGCAAGAATAGGACTGCTTCTAAACACAACATGATATAATCAATTCTTGATCCCGGAAGAGGAGACACAGTAACTGGTAAGGTCAGAACAAGAAGCATGAGACGAAGTATCCTTAAAGAGCTAGCTTGTTCATGGCAGAGAATCAAGAAACTGACTAGGTTACTTCTAAGATAACACGATTCTCACAACATGCGAACGAAACTTCAAACATAGAAGTTGGTGGGATCAGAACAAATGTTACCTGAAGTATCTTCGACTTTGGCTGCAAAAATGGCAGAATGGAGAGCAGTGAGTGATATCCATATTCAGAATTACAATAGTAGAATAAGTCCTGAGTTTGGTCATGGTGTATATAGTTAATTTAAGGTAAATCGTACCGAATTATCAGTCACAGCAAGGGTGCCTCCAGGTCTAAGCAGCCGAAGAGCTTCCCTCACCATATTGGTAATTGCTCTTTCAGGGCACTCGTGAAACTGCACCAACCATAATCAAAAACAAGAAATTTGCCATAAAATTTCCAGGAGATGGAAAAATAATAATATTGCATCGAGTAGGATACACACGAAACAACTATATTCTCCCTTTAAAGGCTACAGTATATGACTGAGAATCAAAACAATGCCACCCCATGGTAAAAAAGAGCTAAATATAAAGGTGATTAAGACTTAAGAAAAGGTGTATTTGTTAGAAAGTGAGGCATATATACCACATAAGCAATTGAAACAAGGTCGAAGGACTTTGAGGGCAATCCAGTATTTTCACCATTTCCATGAATCCATCTTATTGCATTCTTTCCCTCATTTCTCCTCTTATCATTATATTGAGCAACAGCAAGGAAATAAGGAGACAAATCGAGTCCCTGCAGAAAATATGCCACTGTGAAAATTCACACACATTCAAGAATGTATACCTATAGTTACAAGACCATAATTTATCCACAACATATTGGAAAAATCAGTTGGTATCTAAACATACTGTGACTTTGGCAGAGGCGAACTTCTCAGCAATAAATCTTGTGCTGACGCCAACTGAGCATCCAACATCAAGAACATCACCAATTTTAGAGTTTTTGGTGTATTTCTGGTGATGGTTTTCAATAGCTTCGAGCCAATTTCCGCGAACAATTTGGTTAGCTTCTTCAAGAGATGAAGCATTAGGTATAGCCCTTCTCACCATTGACATGGTGGCAGCCTCTGCTTCTGCTGCAGCCTATCGAACACATATAGTCTTACAAAAATCTTGGCAATGAAGATGAATACATCAATAATTAAACATAAAATAAACTACTACCAGCCATGAAAGATTTCCTTCATCATATGCATGGAAAGGATTGAGATAATCTGCACCATAAATTTGAAGATAATTCCTTCAGAGTGTCACCATTTTGTAAAACAATATCACATATATATTCATCATCAATCCATATATATCATCACGACTAGACAAATAAATGCATGAAAAACACAAGTAATCATAGAATAAAGGAAATTACAATCTGGATAAACCAATGAGGTATCTTCAATGGCATCTTTCTCCCTGTAAACATCGGAATCCAAAATCTGTTTAGTCATATCCCTCCAAGGAATGTTTGTTTTCTCAGCTGTACTGTCCAAATTCGAATAAAAGATTCATCACATACCACAAGAACATTCACAAGAGAAACAAATAAAGAAAAACAATACTATGGTGATGAACAAGTAAAAATTATGAATTTAAATACTTTCATTCTTCAAATTTGTGCAGCAGCTTATAATTTTACCTGATCAAAACTTGTCTAGCGCCAAGTTTCATGACGGAATAGAGGGGCTTAAAGGAAATCAGAGCTCCGACAAGCCGAGAAAGCGGCGTTTCGCCGGTCCATTTGGGTCTCTCCAGCTGGCCCTCCTCGAAATCCGCCGTCATTCCGCCGCCACCCGGCTGCACCGCCGCCGCGATTCGGATTCTTGGGGGTGCATTACCTTTGTGAGTGCAAGGATGGTGGTGGATGGATCTGATGGCCCAAGTATTCCCATAGTTGAGCTTTGAAGTTGTGCTCAATGCCATTCCTGGAAGCTTAAGCCGCTGATTGAATGCGACGGAGGAGTGGTGGTTGGCGGCGGAGACGCTTATGGGCGTTACGGCGGTTGGGAAATAATGTTAAAGATAGAGGATGTTGCGTACAAATCTGATTGGCCAGTGGTTTGTTGACACGTGGACCAACATATGATTGGAATCTCATAATAATAATATTATTATTATTATTATTATTATTATTATTATTTCCACACAAATATCAAATGTGTTGTGGAGCAGTGGAGCACACTCAAATCAGCCCAACTGCATGGTGCAGTCTGATTCTAATCGGATCCGGATCACACCGACTCGATTTACATCAAGATATTATAACCAATTAAATTCCAAACTATTTTTGGTTTATCAAAAAATATTAAAAGTAATTTTCACCAAGGATTTGTAATCAAACACGATGGAGATTATGTTTATTTTTTTTGATTATATGGGACTCGACTACATCGTATTGTGACACGTCATATTTAAAAAATTTAATCGTAAAATCTAAAGTGCCTTTCAGCATGCCATCCGAAAATATTCTGTTGTCGAAAATGACATCCAAAGTAAATTTGATACTCGATTGATAGTTCGTGATTTAATTAGTTAGTTTCAATTGTTTAGAGTATTTTTAATATAAAAAAAAGTAAATAGTTTAAGATTTAATTGGTTATTTTCAATAGTTATTTAATTGGTTCTTTCAATACTTCAGAATATTTTTGATAAAATATTAATGGTTTAAGATTTAATTGGTTATTTTTAATATTGAGTATTTTTGATAAAAATGAGAATAGTTTATGATTTTTTTTGGTAATTATCCCTAAGATTTATATAATAACTACTCCCTCCGCCGACAATCTTCGGACACAAAATTCTGGCATAAAGTTTAATGCATAGTGATAATATATTAATTAATTAAAGTGTTAAAGTAGAATAATTGTGAGTTCCTCTAATATTTTTGTAAATGTTAAAGTATTAAAGTGTTAAAGTGTAAAGTGTTAAAGTGTTTGTTTATTGTGGGGCCCATTACTAAAAAAAGAAAGTGTCTATAAATGGTGGACGTCCCAATATAGTATTAGTGGCTAAAGATCGTGGACGAATGGAGTATAATATTTGATTATTACAATACTAGTTTGATAAAATTAAAAATTTTGATTGATGATTTTAGTTATAACAATTAACACTTTTATTCGTAACAATTGACCTATTTAAATCATCACAACGATTGATATTTTTATTCATAACTGACACTTTTATGCATGAGAGTTGACACTTTGACAAAAAAAAAAAGAAAAAAAAAGAAAGAGAATAATGAATTTTATCTCGTGAAGGGTAGATGATGCTTTCATCACTTATAAGATGTGGTATATGTAATTAACTATAGAATTAAACAATTACGTAACCAACATGATAAAATTGAAAATTTTTAGTATCACAAAAATTAGCACTTTTTTTCAAGACAATTGACTATTATTTACAGCGGTTGACATTTTCATTTACAACAGTTGACACTCTCTTCCTAAAACAAATTTTTTAAAGGGCACTAGTCAGGTCGGATCGGGTGCGACCCGAATTAAGACCACCGCACGGTGAGTCTCTGCTGACGGGAGTTTTTGTCATGTACTCCATACGACATTAATTTACAACATATTAATAGTTGTATTTTTTAAGTTCAAAAGTTGTTTTTTTCATAAAATTTCTCTAATTAAGTTTGAATTTTTCAATTTTCAACATTTCCTATTAAAATTCTTTTCTTTCTGCTTTTCATTTTGGAGAAATCAGAGATAAATTAATTTAATTAATTTTCTAACAGAGTAGTTATTCTCTAGGTGTATTGATAGAATACTTAGATTTTCTTAACTATCTAATGCTTGACCTTGGAAAATTTTATAAAAAAGTAGGAGCATGAAAGACAACGTTGAAATGATAAGATTATACAGTAACTATTTTATTTTCGAATTATTAAATAGGACAATTGGAAAATATATGACCAAATTCAGAATATGGGGTCTTAGAAAAGTCTTAACGGGTAAATATACCTAAAACAAATA
Organism: Mentha longifolia; assembly: GCA_001642375.2. Classification (NCBI taxonomy): domain Eukaryota; kingdom Viridiplantae; phylum Streptophyta; class Magnoliopsida; order Lamiales; family Lamiaceae; genus Mentha; species Mentha longifolia. Next base: position 26,210,998 of record CM038110.1, on the reverse strand, counting down.
GATATATAAGTTATATACTATACCTAAAAAGTAATAAAATAACAACAATAACCTTACGCCCTGTTTCGTTTGTAAGATTGGGCTGATAATAACTAAGATTAGGCCCAATCTTATGTTTGGTTCAGAAGATACAAAATCACAAAATCTGAAATCCTACGATAGCAAATCTTGCCCCAATCGCTGCTCTCCCCCAACGATAGAAACAATTGCACACGGAATTTACATCACGTTACTATTTTGCCCTTCTGATTATTTTTCAATTCTTGGTTTCTTCTTGGTGCGCTGCTGCTGGTAGAAGCCCTTCAGTTTTTTTCGTCTCTTTTCTCTGCGTGGCTGGCAGAATAAGAGAATTTACATCATCTTCGTCATCGTCGTGGGTCTTCTCTCATCTCTTCAAACTGCAGTATTGGATTGCTTCCGCACACAGGTACTTTTCTCCTCTCCAAATTAAAAAAGTTTTAAGGCTTTTGTAGTTTTTGATTTTTGCATATAATTTCCGATTGAATTTGATTTTCAGGCATAATAATGATTTTTGCTTGAATAAAAAGCCATTTCAGTGTGATAAAAATTTTATGAATATGTATGTGGTTGGGATTTTGCTCAAGTTTTCTTCGTGCTTGGAATTTTACACTACAAAATCATGTCTATATTGTTGGTATTTGTTTGGCTATCTATATCAACCTAATTCCTCAGGATTTTGATAGCTTATATCTTCTGTATTCTGATTATCTTCCATATTTGGAGTCGAAATAAGGTGTTTGAAGAGGCTATACTTGCGAATAAGGTGTTTGAATTTTATGAATATGTTTGTGGAGTCTATGGCAGCAGCAAAATCAGCCAAAACTCTAGACAAGAAAAATTGCTCCAATTCGAAGAAAAACATATCAATTTATTACTAATGAACCAATAAATTTACTACTAATACACACATACAAAAATAGTGCGATATTCATGCAATTGCGCATGTCATAACTCATTTTACATTTTAGAAAATAAATAAATAAAATCTAAATTCTTTTTAGTTAAAGTGACAAATTTAATTAGATTAATCAAGTATAAAATTCATAAACTTACTTTCTTTTCCATTTATATGAAATTAACAAAATAAACTTCAAGTGAAAGTAATAAATTCAAGTATCTATCCTTAAAATAATATTTGAATTTTTTTTAAGTAATTCAAGTAATTATTCAAGTGGAATTTATTTGCTGTGTCGTGTATACGAAGGATAGTAATTCAAGTATCTATCCTTAAGAAAGTGTACACGGTTAAAACATATACATAACCGTGTAAGTGGTCAAAACCAAAAAAGTCAACAACTTACATGGTTACTTTTAGATTTTAACCGTGTACACGGTAAAATCATAAAAATAACCGTGTAAAGACAGAGCAATTATTTATTTCATTTTTCACTCTCTTATTTTTGTCGGAGTCTAACGAATCATTTTGACGTACCTTTTGCAGCCTAGATACGCATGGTACCGGCCTCGTATGCAAGGTTTCCCAGTACGTTTGAACCTATACACTCGAGACATTGTAATTAGGCAAATACCTATTGTTTTGAAGTGTATAGGTGGGGAAGAACTTTTGCGACAATTCACGGTCGGGCATTTCGGATACTTGCTAGAAATTAAGAGGAACGGTACCGCCAACGTTGTCTTGCATGAGTTATTGGCCTGAGAGCTTACTGATAGCTCATTCTCGGAGTTTGAGAGGTGGTTTCACGTGGGCGGACAAGATATTCGGTTCGGGGCACAAGAGTTTTGTCTCGTGACCGGCTTAATGTTCGGGCCTTTCCATTCCGATTTCGATCCCCACCAAGGTCAACACGTCATTCCTCAGAATAGCCTCTTCTATACTAGGTATAATGGCGAGAAGGTGAAGGATAAAAGGCTATTAAATGATTTCAAGAATATTGATATATGCATGGGGACCCCGGATCAGTACTTGAGCGCCGCAAATCTGTTCATGTACTACTATGTTTTGCTATGTCGTGATGATCAGACTATCAAAAATTGGGCATGGGCATTAGTAGAGGATCGAGTTGGCTGGTATAGATTCCCATAGGGATCGTGGTCATTCCAAGTGTTGTGACACCAGCTAGGAGTGATGAAGAAAGACCCATCAGAGATTACTGGGGCGACGGCGACCTACCATTTATATGGACCGGTGTGGGCGTTAAACTTGTGGGCCTACGAGGCAATTCCGGCACTCGGACTAGCATATGGCTATCAATTGAGTGATGTATTGACGCCCCGACTTATGAGATGGCACACTCGACAGTCCCATTTGGATTTTACCATATTTTTCGACAATCATGAGGTAATTGCTCTTCATTAATTATAATTAATTAATAAAATATATTTAGTTTTTAATTAATTTATTATTAATTAATATCCATGTTATTGTTTATAATTTATTAAGTATTATTGATTAATATTACTTGAGTACATTTGTATGCTCTAATTTATTATTATGTCTTAATTAATTATTCTTAATTACTAAGAAAGCATGTTTATTGTAGAATTTGTATTTAATTTAATTAATATTTAGGTTATTCTTATAATTAATTATGATATATTTTGTTAATCGTATTATTAATTAATTAATATTGGGATTATTAATTAATTAATTACATTCTTATTGTAAAATTTATGATATTTTATGTTTTTTTATTAATTTTTCTTCATTATTAATAAAGCATGTTTATTATTTTAATCTTAATTACTTATGGTGTAATATTTTTTTGTAGCTCGAAACCTTTCGAACGCTCGAACCCGAGGAGGATATAGAGGATGCTGAGCTGTGGACACAGTCCTTAGAGTGGCCGGATCCCTTGATTGTGAAGTTTAATCCGAATCAACGGCACGCACACAAGAAAGTGCCGCCACAACAGAGACAATCGAGGGCGGCAAGGGAGATGGCGAAGGTTGTGCAGAAACTGAAATGCCGCGATGCGAAGAAGGACATAGTGCAGCCGGGTCGTCGCAAACAGCCGCGAGCAGCCCGGGCCTCTTCAAAGACTAGATGCCACATCCCGGAGCGATTCCAGTTCGAAATGCCATAATCCTCTCGGTCGAAGCATCCTAGGGAAGAGTCGTCCAGTCCTCAGCCTTCGGAACAACTTGTATGTTGCGTGCACGGAGATCCGTGCCATCGTAGATGCGAGAATGATGATTGGATCGACAAGATCCTTGACAGAGCCTGCCACCGGCTAGCATAAGATACACCTGAGAAGTGAGTACTTGCCCGGATGGCTAAGTCTCTCGTCGGGCACCTCAAGGGCATGGTAGGATCGAAAAGTTCTTCGAGCGGCAGCAGATGATCTAGGCATCGATCACCTACTCCTATGAGCCAGCGACACTTTGGTTGATGATAGGTACCGATCTCCTACTCCTGTGCATGCGCCTGGATTTGAGCATCGTGCAGTGAGATCGAGGACGCCCCCACACACATATGAGTAGTTCGAGGAAGAAGGAAGGTCGTCCTCGTCTCACAGTTCATATATTAGGGATCTAGATGTGATCCCTTTCGTGTCTCAGGACGCCGGGGCTGACGATACTGATAGTGTGGACTCAGATGTCCCTAAGACGAGAGTGGAGATTGATAGGCCAGGGGGACGGGTTCTTAAGCCGTCTCTCGCATTGCAGAGCCCTTTCACTGTCCATGAGACCCTGCATTCAACCCGGACTGCGAAGGAAGCATATGAGCAGTTTAGAAATGCGGGCCCGACTGTTGTGGTTTTGACTAGGCAACAACCTCCATACTATCTTCATCAGGCTCTGTTTGACTCCATTGAGAATGTGAATGTTTCATTCACTGCTGAGGTATATTATTATTATTATTAGTATAGGTAAATTATTATTATTATTATTATTATTATTATTGTCTAACATGTGTTGTGGTAATTGTTTTATATAAGGTGATGGAGTTGTACTTGTTGTACTGGGGGAGTCGACTTCGCTTGAGGTTGTCTTGCGATCCTAACGTCGGGTTCGCGGGAACTATTATTGCCGGCATTGACTTTTATGTGAGTATTTCTTCGTAATTATTTTATTTTATTTTTATCATTTTTTTTAATTTTTTTATAAATTTTGTTTCAAAGCCGGAGATGCTGAGAATACTGAAGGGTTTTCACCAAGGCGACGAGACGTTAGAGTTGAATAAAACCTGTATATACACCAAGTGGAAACCCGAAAAAAATTCATCAACTATTTCGGAGGGGTTAACACTTACACGATGTGGAGTTGTGCAGAGCAAGTAAGTTATTCAATTTCCACATTATTTGTTTCAAATTCCCTCGAATAATTCCATTTTAATTATAGTGGGTTTATTGCTACATAATATTTATATAAATATTTTCTTTTAGTTTATCTTTGTGTGCCACTTGACCACCAACCACTGGATCGTACTCCGGGCATGCATTGAAGAGTGGCATTTAGAAGTGTTCGATTCCCTCTCGCACGAGTTGAAAACCTTGGAGGAGATCAACCATCGTACAACTCAGATTCTTCCCATAGCTCGTCTATTTCCTAGACTCTTGCACGTGGCTCACTACTGGGAGCAACATCCACGTTTTACGAAGCACAAGGAAGAGATGCCAATCACATTCCTTTCATCTCAAAAGCAATTTCGACAAGAGGATGAACATTCTTGTGGCCCACTCGCATGTGTTTATGTGGATAGGTTGCTCGCTGAGAACAAGCCTAAGACAACCAAACTCTCTCCATAATACATTGCTAAAGTGAGAAAGACTATTGGTAGGAGGATTTTCTTACTTTCTCGACGAGATGTGGATTGATGGATTCATTGTTTATGATGGATTGATTGTGGATAGATTTTTTGGATTATGTAATGTTGATTGTAATGTTAATGGATTTTGTAGGATTATATAATTGTATGGGAATTTTACAGTCATGTTATCAATTTTTACAGTAATTATAAATTTGTTGGAAATAAAGCTCTGTCATTACACGGTTATTTTGTCATCCTAACCGTGTAATTGTGAACCGCTCAACCGTGTAACTGTGAGCCCTAAACCGTGTAAGTATGAACTATCGGAAAAATTCATATTTTATTTTTTAGAAAAATTAAGCTTCATACAAGATATTTTAACAACATATGAAGTGAAAACCATAATGGTAATCCGTGACGAACTCTAGCGATTGACATTTCTAGTGTTTCTAAGTTGAAACATATACCACTATAGACCATCATATGTTACAAATAGCTCACTTCTCTAAATTCTACAATTAGAAACAATTTATGCAATTTATGTGAATCAATTTGTTTTGTAGCACTTATTCAATGGTTGTCACATTTAACTGAAACCCCAATGACCAACAATCGGAACCATAATGTTGTATAAATCAAACTTGTGATCAATTTTGACTTTTTTTGAAGTTTGTTGACTTTTACAAGGTTAGGTTACACGACAGTAATACAAGTTTCATCGGGATTTGGAGTCGAGTCCCGGTTACCTGTTTGTTGCTGCTGAACCTGTTAGCTACAACTGCCGATCGTCGTCCGTTTCACCTGGCTACTGACCTGTTGTTATGCTACCGTTGATTTGGAAAAGGCTGCCCACTTCAGCCCGATTACTTGCTCGTTGCTGAAGACGTTGCTGATCCTCCACGTTCCTGCTGATTCTACACTCTGTTTTGTTCGTGTGCAGTTGTTTCTTGCTTCCTTTTTTATGTTGTTTTTGGTTTTTTGATGCCCCTTTTGTGAACTTGAGCTGTCCCCTTTTCGATTTCTTTTGGTCACGTGTTTTGACCTGTTTTCTGCTTTTGTTTTGTGAACCCTCTCTCTCCTCGGTGTCGCCCTAGGGAGACTTCCTTCCTCGGTGTCACCCGAGTCCGGTGTGTACCCCATTTTGGGGATTTTCTCGTTTTTATTTTAATGCAAGTTTATTTAAAAAAAAAAATACAAGTTTCACGGTTTTTAAATATAGAAAACCGTGTAAATTCAACAAATTGTTGACTTTCTTCAATTTTGACCATTGACACGGTTGATAACATAAAATACCGTGTACACGGTCAAAAAAATTAAACCGTGTAAATGCAGAAATTGTTGACTTTTTTCAATTTTGACCATTTACACGGTTAATAACAAATGACTACCGTGTACACGGTTAAAGACAATCCATTAAACCGTGTAAATACAGAGAATCTGAAATAAAAAAGACAATAAACCCTATGCATTACTGAAAATGCACAACCACCAAAAATAAAAAATACTAAATCTATTCAACGGGTTCGACGGATATCTGGGCCTAGTATGCCCCTCACAGTGACAAATGCTACATGTTTTTTCTTTCGACGCGGTACACCACCTTCGTTTTGATCCAGATCGCCGATTTGGGTTGAGGACGTGCATGATCGTCTCTTATGCCTGTATTGACTACATCGAGAGCATTGTTGTTGATTGGCCGGAATACATTCCACTGTAGATCTCGCTCAGCTCATACGCGGTCTCCCTGTTTGCTTTTTGATAAGAGGCGGCCGAACGACGATTGAAGCAACCTCCTCCAGAACGCTCCAAGCCTCTGGATGGGGTACCGGCTCAATATTGGGCGAATAGACTGCCACGAGCGTCGACTATTTGAAGTAACGGTTGACGTAGTCAGTAGCGCGGCCGCCGGCAAACCTGAAAATAGAATAAATATAATTAAAAGACATAGCACCAAAGGCATCAACAAATACTGTATAAAAAATCAAGTAACTGCATGCCTAAGAGCGGCACAAGCGTGTCGACAGGGCATCCCGTCCAAATCAAACTCCTTCCATTCGCACGTGGAGTTCTGAAGATCAACAATGTAAGTCCCGTTGTCACCCTCTACCCTATACAAGATTGGTACCGGCGTGCCACGAGTAGTGTAGTGTCAGGCCCATTCTGCGGCTGCTGACATCTTCACAAAGGCATTTTCGGTGACCTCATGATCTCTTGAGACGGCCCTCACCCGATGTTCCTCGAACCACTTCTTCAAAATTATCCGATAAGCCTCGATCATAGAGCATATCGGCAATCGCCTTGCCCATAGGAGTCTAACATTCATTGTCTCCGCGGGATTTGAAGTCATGAAACTCGTGCACCAAACGGGGTACTTCGAACGCGCCCACCAATGCATGCCGATGTCACACAGCCTCTAATATATTCCGCTACCCCTCAAGGTCTCAAAATATTCATCGAAAGTAGAATCATGATAGGCATAGGCCACCGCTTCAAATCTTCCAAGTGCGTGCCTACCGTACGTCATCATATTTTTCATCAAATGGTAGAAACAAAGGCCGTGAGAAGCATGTGGGAAGACATTCCGAATGGCATTTTCGATGCTGATATGGCCATCGGACACTATCAACAGGTCCGTTGGTGCTCCAAAACAGTGACGCACCCTAGTGAGAAACCAAGTCCAAGACTCATCATCCTCGATCGGCCCAAATCCAATGGCAAGTGGAAACACTTGCTCGTTCCCATCCTTCGTGCAAGCTACAAATAAGGTCCATTTATTCTTCCCCTTCAAGTGTGCCCCGTCTACTACAATCACGAAACGGAGCAAATCACTCTACCATGCTTCAATGGACTGTCCTAGAGCCAGGAACATATAACACAATCGATCGGAGGTACAAGATGTCGAGATATCATAGGCGGTACCTGGATTCTTCTCCCTCAATAAGTACAGATAAGACGGGAGCCTCTCGTAAGACTCCTCGAAACCTCCATATGTCATCTCTATAGCAATGTTTCTCACTCGTAGGGCGAAACTGTAATCAATCTCAATACCGTACTCAGCTCGCATCTCATTAACCATCTCCTTCGGCTTCAGCACGACACCATCAGTGATCAATCTCCGTGCAAAGTATGCTCCTAAAATATTTGCGGGGTATTGGCGCGGTGTATTCCCGTCTAAATCGACAGAGCATGTATGGCATTCGGTATATTTTCCAATGCACCATATACCCCCTTGCTGCTTTGCATGCAACAGGTACTCGCACCCTTTCTTCTTGCATATGAACCCCACACGGTAAGTGTCCGAGTTTTCAACTTTATACTCATGTCAGTTCTCCATTTGATGAAGTCTGACTGCTATCGCCAAATCATCTTTTTTCTTGAATAGGCCACCCACACGCAATGCACCAACTGAGGGCGCAGAATAATCTCCATCAATAAACCCCAACGGCAGTGCGGTGTCTAGATGAACATGTGGAATTAGCCAAGCTCGGATAACATCGGGATCGACCTTAGCATTGTCGCCGCGGCGGGTAGGTTGAGACTCGGAATTAATGTTGCGATGCCCAATGATCCTATCAATCTGTCTCGGATCTCGGATCCATGCACCGAACTCCATGGTCAATGACTCAAATAAATTGGACAAATCTACTGCATCCTTTTCTTCGTCAGCCATTTCTTGCCTTTCTTCCGCGGCCGTTTCATCCTCGACCCTCTCTTCGTCTTCCTCGACCCTCTTTTCATCTTTCTCGACCCTTTCTTCTTCCGAATGTAGTCCCTCCCAACTCGGCTCTTCGATATTCACACTCGTAAAAACCTTAGAACCTTGCATTGTAGGAGTGCTCCGGGTAATATTCTTATCCTTGCTAATGACATAAACAGTTGCCTTTTTTTGCTGCTCCACAATCAATCTCAACAAATCAACGTCGCTCCTTAAAGCTACCTTAACCGTTCCATGATCGCCTGTATCAGTCAAATAGTTGAGCATATATTCGGCTTCAACATCGCCTGTTTGATCACGGATCTCTTGTAATAGATTGTCACGGGTAATTTCTGTCATGGCCAAATGTACTAGAACACCATCGCCCCCTACATAAGTGCTTCTCTGCCAATGCCCACCGTGACGAATAAATATTTTTACTTGAGACATCACTGCAAAGTGAACCAAAAAATTTAAGTCAAATTACAAGCAAAAATACTAAAATTGTAATAAGTCTGCAGCTACACGGTTTACATCTAGTTACACGGTTTAACCTACCATTACACGGCTTAAATTAACATAAAACCGTGTAATAACTTACTCTACACGGTCAAAATGAAAAAATTAACGTGTAAATGCAGATTAACCGTGTAAGGTAATTAAACCGTATTTACTTAAATGATTTACACGGTTTAATGGTTTAAACCGTGTAAATATTCTTAACATCAATTCATATCTTCAAAACCTAATTATTCATGGTTTAATGTTGATTATCGAGTAATATATTTTTCAAGGGTAACATAACTACTTAATATATGTTAAACAAGGCCAAAATATCATATAGTAGGGAAAATAATTAAAACTGTGTAAAGAAGAACATGAATATTTTTTCACTTTTTAACAGATAATACCACGAAAATATGCAAAATTGAAATGTACCGTTTCAGTTTCAGCAAAATATCATCCAAATTGTACCAAATTCACACCCAAAATTGCATAAAACTAGAGGAATTTTGATTATTTCTCTCTCTACAATTTGAATGTTTATAAATTAGTGTTACACATTTGTTGTTGTTTCATTTTGTTGTATTTTCTGATTCATCAATAAATGTAACAACATTGTAACTAAATTTTTTCTGATTTGGTTGTTGTCAATAAATGAATTTCTCGATTTCTTATTTATTTTTTTTGGAAAAAAATTTAATGTTTACACGGTCTCATGAGATGAATTGGAAGAAATACATTGAAGAAATTGAGAAAAAGAGGCGAGACCGAGTAAAGAAATAGAGACAAAATATTTATTTACCTTTACTTACAAGTAGGCCCAAAAGTTAAGGTTATTTTTGTCTTTTCATAGCTTTTTGGGTATAAAATTTATAGTTTTAAAGTTATGGGTATAAAACTTCTAAACTTATTTGTTTTGGGTATTTTTAAAGTTCACCCCTTAAAAAAACTGGAGGGCAAGTATATATAGCTTTTACGGTTTAAACCTAATTATGATTTTCTTTTTTTATGAAACAAAAATCTAGGATGGTATCCTCTATCCAAAAATTATGTCACAATGGTGTCTTAAAACTTAATTTTTAGTAGTTTTATATTGATTTTTATAAAAATAAAAGTACTATAATTTAGTATATCATAATACACATTTATAAGAAAAAAATTGGATTTTGTTATAAATTATATACTTTATTTTTAAATCTATCAACTCTAATATACTAATAAAAGTGAAATTAAATGTATAAAATAATTATAAACCCTAATTGGGATGAGTGAACCCTTCAAAATAATCATAAAATTAAACAAAATCATTATAAAATAAATTTATTAAAAAAATGAATAAAAATAATAAAAATTAAGTTTTGGGACACAATTTTGGGGATAGAGAATCCCAAATCCAAAATCTATATACAAGAGAGAAGAAGTTTAGGCACGCAATCCATTTATTATCACCTATCAATTCCACTTAATTTCAGCAATAATTATCTCTCTCTCGATTTACTTTTTAACCCATGTTTGATTCAACTTTTTTTAGTAAGAAAAGAGAAACAATTAATTGATTTTATTACTTTTTGTTTGACTTGAGTAATAGGTTATCCATTACCCTTAATTGGGGTTAACACAATTCACTAAATTGTTACCCCTCAAGAAGGGGGGGGGGGGGGAGGAGAAATGGAATCCACCTTAAAAGTGACTCATTTCTACGATTAAACCAAACACTCAATAAAATTAACTATTATTATTACCATTCTCTCACTTGATTCAATTTCATTCTCTTTCCGTTACCCAATTTAAAACAAACGAGCACTTAAAATATCACACCGTTTCTCCATTTCCAGTTTTCCACATATTCCAAACCACACCTATTATCATGAATGATTCTAGACTAATACAGTGATACTTTTAGCTTATACACAGGTTAGCTAGGGATATGGATTCATCAATTTGCAATTTATTGAAGTTCTATTTCGTCATTATACGCATAATATGTACTACGGCATTTACTTGCGTTCATTAATCGAGTTAAATATGTAATTAATTTAGAATATGAGTATGTCACGCAATCTACAATTATGGGCACCGATGAAAAATAGGGATTCGATTTCATACCTCTTGTTATTTATGTTTCAATTTTAATTGAATATATGAAGGACTTTTAATTATAGCTGTGCGCATACATACAAAGAAAACTATGTGCTACTTGAAGTTTTGAATTTTTATTGTCGTAAAAGGGTTGACCATTTTACAAATTGCGGCTTCAATTAGATATATTCATTATTGAGAAAAAGAAAAAATAATAATACTCCCTCCAATTTTTTTAAGTGTCTTATTTAAAATTTGATGATAAAATTGTTAATAAATTGTCAACGAAGCGGAACTCAGTTGGTAAGACTCTTCCTCTCCAACCAAGAGGTCAGGAATTCGAGATACCTCGAGTGCGTGTGTGTGTGAGTGTGTGTTGTGTTTGCCTGATAAAAAAAAATGTTAATAAATTAGTCCCATTTTATTCATATAATTAACTTTATATAAAAATTGGTGTTCAGAAGAATACTTCCTTTGTCCCATCCAATTCGCCTTATTTCATTATTTTACTACTCACATATATTCAAGAAATAAGACAAATTGGATGGAACAGAGGAGTAATAAATAACATTAAAATGTAAAATTACACAGTTTCTTACTCCCTCCTTCTCAAGTATTAAGACACATTTCTTAAGACGATAGTGTTTAGTGTGTAAAGTATAATGCGTGTAGAGATGTGATGTGGTTTATATATTTAAACATATTTTTAAACTAGAGCATCATAGATGCATAAAAACATATCCATGTTTGATCTTAAATGAAAGATCGTGTCAAGACCTTTAATTTGGTATAAAAATCATAAAAATCGAATAACAAACGAGAAAGTTATGATAGTTTAAACTTTTAGTATTTAAATTATATTGGGATACGTGCTGAGAGGTGAATAGATGATGAGATTTAATTAGATAATGTTAAATATAATAAGAGAATTACTAATTGTACTACTATTAATTAGCTAATTATTTCCCAAAAATGAAAGATGTCATAATACTTGATACGGCCTAATACGAAAAGAGTGTTAGAATATTTAAGACGGAGGGAGTAGTATATACAATTTCCATTTCGTCGAAAGAAATCTGTTTCTTGGATAAAATAAAGAAATATAATCAATTCGGAAACGGAGGGAATATAAGTTTCAACGGGTCGAGTTGAAATATAATTCAAATATTTTATTGATTTAATAATTATAACTGCGACTTTGTCTAAATTTGTACGAGCATGCAGCCGCTATTTGCAATTGACAGTGCAACCTCACCTTCAGTTTATATAAATTAAGGTGACTTTTCATTTCATTATCATAATATTTTGTTATAATTAAATAAAGGGGATCGATTGTGTCTACGGTCTACCTGCAAAACTATTTTCTAGGTAAACAATAAAAATATAAATATACTCCCTCCGTCCCGTTCGATATCGCTTGTTTCGTGAGAGCGCAACAAGCCATATCGAGCGGGACAGGGAGTATAATCTTATTCGTAGCAATTTTGAACGGCAGACAAATTGTGACAAATTGCAATCTTAGCTAGTTGCCTAGGTTATAGTGAAGGAATGAATATAGTGGTTAGGAAGCTATCGCATATCTCTAATTAATGATGGTCCCTGCGATTTTAATAAAAGTGAAAGTCAAAATTAAGATCACTTTTATCTTTTGACGTCGGTAATATCGACAATTAATTAAATACCTGAGAGTAAGTAATAACGGTGATGTTACACCACAGTCCGAATCGTTTCAGTTTGGGACTTGGGAGTATTAAGTAATGTTGAGCTTTTATTTTTAAATGATAAAATACTACCAACTTGTACAGAGCAGAGGGAAAAAAAAAAAAAGAAACTATTGACAATCAATTTGTTTGCACATCTCAAAGCTTCCGTCGCCAAAGAAAAATGAAAATCCAAAAGAAACAAGAATTGCGTGTTTCTCTTTTTTCGTTGAAAAGATTTTTCTTACATAAATAATACTCTATTCGTTTTTTTAAATGTCACGGCTGCCAAATTGCACATATTAAGAAAATATGCAAAATTACATTTTAACCTTGTTTTTTCTTTTCTGAGCACCAACTTATATTGAGATAAAATTGAAAATGTAGCTATTATGTCATTAAATTTCGAAATGTGACACTTAAAAATAAACGATAAAAATAGTAAATAATGACACTTAAGTCACCTCTGGTGCGTGCGTTTGTTGTGTTTTCCTGATAAAAAAAAGGGAGTATATTGGATTAATTGAAAAAAAAAATACCAACTTTTTTACTTTTACAAATCAAACACTATTATTTAATTATTTTTTTTTGCAAATTAAACTTAAAAAATGATTGGCATATTAAATCAGACGAACAATATTATACTTATATTCTCATGATTATCCTCTATAATATTATGAAATCTTACATATATTTAGAACTAAAATGAAGTAAAACAAGTAAATTACACATTCTCTCAGTAATTACATTTTGACGGCTCATGACATTTATTTAAGGATGGATAGAATATATTTTTGTGATGATGCATTATGTATTGTGATTATGCATCTTTGGTGACAACCGTTATTAATTTCATCGGAAGATTTAAATTATTCCAAATTAATTTCTAATTTGCAGAAGAATAAGTTTAGAATTGACCCTTCTTATTTATAATTAAATTATAAGGTCTGAAAATATGAAGCAAACATCATTAGAAAAACAAAATCTTAATCATATAATCATTGTTCTGAAACATTCCACGCAACTCACTAATAAACTATCCAAACCATTGGGTTTAGCCCAATGGCCACGGGACTTGCCTGCAAAGCAGGAGGTCCCGGGTTCGATCCCTGGAGGGAACGAATTCTAGGAGAAGTAATTATGGGAGTCTAGGAGATGTACTAATTACTAACCGCTAACTACTAACTTTGCCCGATCAAAAAAAAAAAAAAAAAAAACTATCCAAATACATCCGTCACTTATTATCTTGTTAATAATTGAACATTTGATAATCCGACTCAAGTGCAACCAAATTCGAGCAAAAATGAGTAAAGACAAAACCCACATATATCTTCAAATTCTTGAAACAAATTAAACAAATTGTTAATCACAAAAATTATGCAACTCAACAACTACCGTGTAACAATTCATGTGTCTCCCCCTCTCTTGATAGGGCTACCAACAAAAATCTCCTTGTAAAGTGGGACAATTATTCAACTCGAGCCCACATGATTATTACCACTTCTTGATTGACTAGCTAGATTAATTAGCTGTCCAAATATATTTAATATTAAAAAGAAACATTATCTCAACCGTTTCAAGTGCAAGAGGGCAACGAGTCATGAAATAAATGCTAGTGCATGCATTCTCATACATCACCACTGCACCTCTCTCTCTCTCTCTAACTATATATAAATAAGACTCTAGCTAATTTCAAGACAAATTAGGTCATCTCCCTCCTCTACCTCACTCCCAATCATTTTCCTCACCAATATGGAGCTGCCCATCAAAACTACTCACTTAAGAATTCACTACAAACTCCAGACCAAAAATGTCTCGTACAAATTGTCTCCAAGATACAATGATTTCAACTGGTTGCCCTCGTTCAAGGACAACCAGCATTCCAAGTTCCTTCTCAGGAACGTAACTTGTGATGCCAGTCCTGGAAAGCTAACTGCTATTGCCGGCCCCAGTGGGGCCGGCAAGACGACGTTGCTGGAGATTCTCTCCGGAATGATCATCCCGGACAGAATCTCCGGCAGCGTCCTGGTCAATAACCTACGGATGAGCATAGCTCATTTCCGGAGAATTTCCGGCTACGTCACCCAAGACGACGCCCTCTTCCCACTCCTGACAGTCGAAGAAACGGTCACCTACAGTGCCCGCCTCCGCTTGAAGGCCGGCCGCGAGAAGGCGGCCGCAAGGGTCCAGAAGCTTCTGAGGGAGCTGGGGCTCGAGCACATCCGTGGAGCCAGAGTAGGCGATGAATCGAGCAAAGGAATCTCCGGCGGCGAGAAGCGTAGACTGTCGATCGGAGTGGATTTGGTGCACGATCCTGCAGTTCTTTTCCTCGATGAACCGACGTCGGGGCTCGACTCGGCGTCGGCCCTCGACGTGATCTCCCTTCTCAAATCAATGGCCAAGAATCACCACAAAACGATCGTAGTAACCATTCACCAACCGGGATTCAGAATTCTCGACTTGATCGATCACATTATATTGCTCACTAACGGCGCAGTTCTTCACAACGGATCCTTAGACCTCCTCGAGGAGAGGATCAAGCATGCAGGTCACGTCATCCCGCCACGTGTCAACGTGCTCGAGTTCGCCATCGATGCAGCCGAAGCTCTGCAACAACATCAAGAAGAAGAAGAAGAAGAAGAAGAAGAAGAAGAAGAAGAAGAGATGAGAGAAGTTGACAAACTGAGCGATGATCATTTCTTGAATCACGAAGAAGAAAAGCATAGTGATAATGGCTACTGCAATTCCCATCTCGACGAGGTGGTAATCCTGAGCAAGAGATTTTCTTGCAACATTTTCAGAACAAAACAGCTCTTCGCGGCAAAAACAATCCAATCACTACTAGCAGGAATTATACTAGGAACGATCTTCATAAATGCTTTTGGAAACAACAACGAGAGAAAGAAGGTGCAGAACCAAATAGGGTTCTTCGCCTTCACCCTCACCTTCTTGATCTCAACAACAACAGAAGCCCTACCCATCTTCCTACAAGAGAGAAGGATTCTAGAGAGAGAAACATCAAGAGGGGCCTACAGAATCTCCTCCTACATCCTAGCAAACACCCTCGTCTTCCTCCCTTTCCTCCTAATCATCGCTCTCCTATACGCAGCTCCGGTATACTGGATCGTGGGCCTGAGGCGAGACGTCGAAGGGTTCCTCTACTTCGCTCTCGTGGTTTGGATGGTGATTCTAATGGCGAATTCCTTCGTCGCCTGCTTCAGCGCGTTAGTACCGGATTTCATCACCGGAATGTCGGTGATTGCTGGAGTGATGGGTGCGTTCTTCCTGTTTTCTGGGTATTTTCTGACCAAGGATTCGATACCGAGATGTTGGAATTTCATGCAGTATTTGAGCGTTTTCAAGTACCCTTTTGAGAGCTTTGTGATGAACGAGTTCGGAGGGGAAGAGGGGAAGATGAAATGCTTGGAGAAATTTGAAGGGGAGTGCTTGGTTCATGGCGATGGGTTCTTGATGAGGCAAGGTTTGAAGGAATCGCAGAAATGGATTAATATTTTTATGATGATGAGTTTTGTTATTGGTTATAGATTCTTAGGCTATCTGTTTCTGTGGTATAAGATCTTACGCAAGTAGAAATTAGAGTTTATGCATATTATATATATTCAAGATAATATTTTATCAACTCTTCTTTAATAATGGCAATCGCCAGATTGCATAACTATTATCTTGGTTACAATAGCATAACATGATAATTTTATATTTTGTTTTGTGCAAACTTGTTGTATATATATATATAGGGTTAATTACTAAAAAAACCCTGAACTATTCATCTTTTATCAAAAATACTCTGAACTATTGAAAATACCCAATTAAATCCCAAACTATCAATTTTTTATCAAATCTACCCTATGTCAATTTTCCTCATTCGGACATTTGATCGAACATATAGTGTGCATAGTGAAAAACTCTATTTCCCTCTCTTCTTCTTCATCCTCACCAACACCGATCTCCCTCCCCCACGAGCTCGACCCCTCCTCCTCCGGCGCCCCTCCCAGCGGCGTCTTCGCCGGCAGCTTCATTGCCTCCAAGAAGACGCACCCAGTGCTCCTCCCCCACCCTCATCTCCGCCGCGCGCCGCCTCCTTCACCTACGACGATCCCCGCACAACACTCTTCTTGAAGCACTGCATACCTCTTCCGCCGCCCCCCTCCCACCCCTGCCGTCGCTCCCGCTCAACCGCAGCAGCTTCATCGCGATCTCGAAGGGCGAGGTCATCAAGCTCGTCGGTGAGGAGGGGTCGAGCTCGTGGGGGAGGGAGATCGGTGTTGGTGAGGATGAAGAAGAAAAAGAGAGGGAAATAGAGTTTTTCTCTATGCACACTATATGTTCGATCAAATGTCCGAATGAGGAAAATAGACATAGGGTAGATTTGATAAAAGATTGATAGTTTAGGATTTAATTGAGTATTTTCAATAGTTTAGAGTATTTTTGATAAAAGATGAATAGTTTGGGTTTTTTTTGGTAATTAGCCCATATATATACTGTGTAAGGGAACGATTCGTGTGTTAATAAATTGTGGCGTATTAAAATGTTAAAAATACTTAAAGGTATACAAAACTATGCTTAAATGTGCATAAAATTATGCTTATTATATAATTGTGCTTTTAAATGTACCAATTCATGCTTAAATAAATTCATGCTTATTGTATATTGAAACTATGCTTAAATCAATAATGGGACACACTTGGGTCAGCCGGAGGCACCGTGCGGCCGGGCTAAAACAATGACACTTTTATTCATATAGATTGACATTTTTCTGTATAAAGATTGACACTTTTAAAAATTATCATTTTATTCGTAAAATAATTATGTTAAAGATTGACACTTTTATTCATATAAATTGACACTTTTCTGTATAAAGATTGACACTTTGAGCCCGACCGTACGGTGCCTCCGGCTGACACAAGTTTTTGTCATCAATAATAGTCATATATTTGATTAAGATCAATAGTCTAGATTCATTCCTATTTAATACACCAGGATTTATTAATATATGAACCAAACTATACTATATAAAATGTAGGTGTCAGATGGGCTATAACCGAAATTGTGGGTTGGGCTATGTAACGTGTTTTTGGCCTGAGTATTTAAGGTGGGCCGGAGCCGAAAAGTTAGATGGGATCTTTTGCAATTTCGATATTTCGACTGTATCACAAATTTTAATTTCTATTTGCTTTATATAAATAAAAAATGATCGAAATATAAAAGAAATCAAAAATATAATATATGCATTGACTTGGATTTTTTTTTTTTATCGGACAAACACAACACACTCACACACACGCACCCGAGGCGACTCTAACCCCCAATCTTTTGGTTGGAGAAGAAGTGTCTTACCAACTGAGTTGCGCTTCTTTGTCCTGACTGGATCCTTTAATTTATAGGCTCTTTTTAATACTAGTATTTTGTTAAAAATTATTTTAAATGAAATGGAGAAAGAAAATTTACCCTCTTTTGAATAGAATACTAGCAAAAATAAAAAATAATATGATTATTTCAAAAAAATAATAGGAAAACATAAAGATTTTTTTTTTTTCAGAAGTAGATGAAATAATTTTATTTTGAAAGACATGTGATTATTAAAAAACAATAAAAGTACAAAAGTAAATAAATGTGCATATGGAGTATATGAAAAGAAAAAGAAAAATGAAAAAAAAATAAAGATAAAAGAAATGTGATTAATGAAAATGAAAGAAAAAATTTGTGTGAGTAGATGAAAGAAATAAAAAATAAAGAAAATAAAAAATAAAAAGACGTGTTGAAGGAGTATTGAATTCTTAAGTGTTTAACATTCATAAAAAAAAAGAGAGTTTAACAGACATAACTTTAACCGTAATATTATATATTGATATATAATTTTCATAGAATATATGCGAAATTACTAATATACATCTCTCTCTTTTTATCTTGTTTGTTTGTTTGTTTAATTTTTTTTTGTGTGTGTGTACCCCAGTGGGGTTTAGTGACTCCAATGCCCCACCCTTGGTTTCGACCTTGATAGTGGCTCTAACTTTATAACTATGAGGACATAAATCATGGCCCTAGCATCAATATCATATGGACAATGTATCGTGACCCTTAACAATATGATATATATGTAATCAAATAAAAATTAAAAGCATATAAAATATTCATAAATATATAAATGTTCAAATAAAAATCAAAAATACATATTTCCTCTATTCCACTCCATTTGACCCGTTACTTTTGGATACAGTTTTTTAAAAAAGAAGGATTAGAAGGAGAATGGTGGTTGCTCACCTCATTTAATAACTTTATTTAACTTGTTAAGGGCTTTAATTGTTGGCTAAATAAGTTGTGTTTGGACTAAACAGAAAATGAGAGTGAACACCTCATTTAAGAAGTGTGGCCAAATTGAGCGGGAAAAAGAGATCAAAGCATCCATCGACAAAGATCGACAAAGATCATAAATTAATAATAGATCAACAGACATAAATTTCCCCAACGTATATTCTGTCAAGGATCTTTGAAAACTTTTAATAGCTATTTTTCGAAGTGTCCCACCAAAGCACTACGGTCAACATGATCAATGCTTCAAACTTATCTCCTAAAAAAATTATAACTACGAAGAGAGACCACGAAAAAACGTTGACTTTTTCGCATGTATTTAATTTTCATACAAAAGTGGGGAGAAGATAAGTCATAAAAAACGGTTCAATCCAAGACTAAACGCGAAACTCGACCATGTAATCATTTGCAATTTGTTAACTGTCGATTTCAGTAGTATTGACCAATTTGGCATATATTATTGCTTTTAACATAAGAATTTGACAAATAATACAAATGGTCCATGACAAAATTAGATGTAATCTGAGTATCAAATACAAATATTCGAAGCAAAACAATTCTTAAAATCCACCTACATTTAGTGTGATCGTGGGAAAATGAGAGCTCAAGTCAATGTCTTTTAGAGTATGTATTTCGAAAGAGAGGTGCTCAAGACATTCTGCTATTTTAGAATTAGTCCCTATATACTATACTAGTAACACACACACTCTCTCTCTCTCTCTCTTTCTCAAGTCCAGAAGACATGAGGATAGAAGCTATGACTCTGGTGTTCTTGGGAGCATTTACCTTGGCTGCATCTCTCAACGAGTCGAGCATCGACGAGTCCTCTCTCGTAGCCATTAAAGCACAGCTGAACTCAGACACTTTAGCTAAGAATTGGTCGAAAGAAACTTCGTTCTGCAGCTGGATTGGGGTCACTTGTAGCAGAAAGCACCTTAGAGTAACTAGCTTAGACCTTTCCAACATGGATTTAAGAGGAAGCATTTCCAAAGAAATCGGGAACCTCTCGTTTCTAACATTCTTGAACCTGAGCAACAGCGCCATCAATGGCCTCATACCTCCTCAAGTCGGGAGCTTGAGACGCCTTCGAGTACTAGACATGGCGTTCAATAAGCTGAGCGATGGGATACCTGAGGGACTAGGATTGCTGAACAAGTTGGAATATTTGGACCTTTCGAACAATAGCCTGAGTGGAGATATTCCGGCAAGCTTGTCTGCGTGTGATCAACTCAACATACTTGATCTGTCGAGCAACGGCCTCACAGGAAGCATTCCCCGAGGTTTCGGAAACTTGTCACGCCTTCTGCAACTCTCCGCAAGTCAGAATCAAATTACAGGTATTAATTTTCTTGAATCCAACATACCATGCATCAAAGCTAATCAATTGTTCAACATAATTAATTTTCATGTGAAAACTCTTAACTAAAATTAAGGAATTCAGTTCCTGCAGATAATGACTCTTCACTTCATCACCAAAATATTCTCTGGTTTTATCTCTAATTTTAGCTCCGATAACAGAAAATTTCCAACACTCAAATCTTGGCAAAAACGATTCTATATCTCCCTCTTCCTCGACAATCTACTTTCGACTTCCTATTTTTTTTTTAATTTTTTCTTTATTTCTTTCTTATATAAGAATATCACAGTTCTTCGTTTCTTGAATCTCATTCCAGAAAAAATATACATAATCTTAATGTACGATTGTTACAAAAAGAAGCATCATTGTAATATGTAAAAAGCAATAGATATAAAAAAACACATTTTTCTAGTACATTTCTACACTAGAAATGGTTTCCACTGAGTCTCATCCTTCTATATGTATATCTTAGTTAATGTATCTCTATTTCACATTTCTTTAGGAGAAATACCTGCAACAATTTTCAATATATCATCTCTGATAGCTTTGGATGTGGGTGGCAACCAAATGTCGGGAAGCCTTCCGAATAATATGTGCAACGTACCTACAAAGCTTCAAAGTTTAGTGCTTGCTGTAAATCAATTTGAGGGAGAGATTCTCCCCATTCTTACTCGTTGTCGCTCTCTCACAAGCGTATTTTTGAGGCGGAACAAATTTTCAGGAACCATCCCGAGTGAGATTTGGAATCTTTCTGCTATGGTAAGCCTCACTTTAGGAGGGAATGCATTTACAGGCACACTTTCATGTTTATGTCATTCTCAATATGTCAAACTTGTTTATGTTTGACATTTCTGAGAACACTTTTCATGGGAATATCCCTTCAGAAATCGGAAACCTCTCCACGTTAGGATTTCTGAATCTTCGATCAAATAAGCTTGTTGGTGAAGTGCAGCAATCTATTTTCAATCTCTCGAGGTTACAATTCCTTTCACTCGCATTCAACAACCTATCTGGCAGTCTTCCTGTTTCTATAGACAAAGGGCTTCCAAACATTGAAACCCTCGTTCTTGGAGGAAATCTTTTCCATGGAAAGATTCCGACATCTATCTCAAATCTCTCCAGACTCACTGTACTTGAGCTCTCTATCAATGCATATACAGGACATATACCCTTATCTCTTGGAAACTTAGGCAAACTCCAGTCACTAGGCATCGGAGGCAATCAGCTCACAAATAATTTATCCAATCCGGAGCAAGATTTTCTCTCTTCGTTGAAATCTTGCAAGCATCTAAGTTATATACAGATAACAGAAAATCCTATAACTGGACTTCTCCCTAAATCTTTTTCCTCTGGCAATCTGTCTGCGTCGCTTGAGAGATTCGTTGCTAGGTCCTGCAAAATCCAAACTCCGCTCCCTATCGAAATAGGAAATTTCAGCAGCTTGGTGTGGCTAAACCTTGGATATAATGACTTGACCGGAGCCATTCCCGCGGCTCTAGGATCTTTAGGAAACTTGCAGAAGTTGGAAATCAACGGAAATAAGTTGAATGGCTCCATCTCCTCTGTCTTGTGCAATCTGAAGAATTTGTACTCGGTAGATTTGTCGGAGAATAATTTTTCTGGACAAATACCAGGGTGTTTAGGGGACCTCCCTTCCCTGAGAGAAGTTAATTTGGCCAACAATTCATTCAGTTACGACATTCCATCTTCTTTATGGTCTAGTGAGTCGGTTGAGAGGATTAGCCTGTCGAACAACTCAATAAATGCTTCTTTGCCGCGTGAGATTGGGGATATGAAGAGCATGATAGAGTTGGACCTGTCTTGGAATCAGATCAATGGAGAAATTCCAGGCACTATTTCAAAGCTTCAGAATCTAGTCACTCTATCATTGTCAAATAACAAGCTAGATGGACCGTTAAACGATTCTTTCTCTGAATTGAGAGCATTGGAATACTTAGACCTGTCCTATAACTACCTCTCTGGTCCCATTCCAAACTCTTTGGAGATACTTACACATCTCAATTACCTCAATGTTTCCTTTAATAACCTTACAGGCGAGATTCCGGAAGGAGGGCCTTTTGCAAACTTTACATCCGACTCCTTCTTGGGTAATCATGGTTTGTGTGGAGCACCGCGGTTCGATGCGGAGGAGTGTAAAAGGAGCAATCCCACACATTCAAGAAAGACCAAAATCTTGAAATATATACTACCACCCATAGGCTCAGCACTTGCAGCTGCATTTGTCCTGTTCCTGATTTTGAAAAATCATTCTAGAAAGTTATCGCCTTCATCGCCACCAGAGGTTCCTCCTAAAGTGCATGAGAGGATTTCGTATCATGAAATCATTCGTGCCACAGGAGACTTTGATGAAGAGAACTTGATTGGAAGAGGGGGCTTTGCTTCAGTATACAAGGGTTGTTTTTCTGACATGACGGTGGCTGCTGTGAAGATCTTTAATTTAGATGTACAAGGTGCACTGGTGAGCTTCGACATAGAATGTCAAATACTGCGAAGCATTCGCCACAGAAATCTTGTTAAGGTCATTACTTCTTGCTCAAACCTTGATTTCAAGGCCCTGGTATTGGAATACATGCCCAACGGGAACCTTGAAAAATGGCTCTACTCCGCTGATGGCTCCCTAAACATTTTCCAAAGATTGGACATAATGGTAGATGTAGCAACTGCTCTGGAGTATTTACATGTAGACTGTCCATCCCCCATTGTCCATTGTGATTTAAAGCCCCAAAACATCCTTCTAGATGAGGACATGGTTGCACGCGTAGGCGATTTTGGCATTTCCAAGCTTCTAACGTAAGAACAGAGAATCCATCAGACCAGAACTCTAGGTACCATTGGATACATGGCACCAGGTAAACAGTCTACAGCATTAACTCTTTGTCTCTTTCTAGTGAAAAAATTAGCTAACTGCTGTATCCAACATTAATTTGCTCTAATATTTCATTGTCTGTAGAGTATGGGTCAGAAGGTCTGGTATCAACCATGGTGGATATTTACAGCTATGGGATTCTGTTGATGGAAATGTGTTCAAGGAGGAAGCCAACAGATGAGATGTTTTCAGGAGAGTTAACCATGAGAACATGGATGCTAAATTCGTTCCCCAACTCTGTGGGGGAAGTTGTTGATATCGAGCTGATAAAGATGGATGATCAAAGTAGAAGAGTTGAATATGAGAGTTGCTTAGCATCAACTATTGAGCTAGCTCTAAAATGCACGGCGGATATGCCTGATGAGAGGCCTAGTATGAAAGATGTGCTTGTGAGGATCAAGAAGATCGAGTCGAACCTATCAAATAAAAACTAAAGTTAGCAGCTAGATTGAAACTTGAGAGATATAGATGTGTATTCCAGCAGCCAAGAAACGGCATATGTTGTATAATTATTTCTGAGAGTCATCAGACCTGTTTATGTTTCCTAGATGTCATGTGTCTAAATATATGCAGAATGAATCAGGATGTTAAGTTTTTCATCTCTCTTTTTTCCCCTCCCCTAGAAAGATTCTTCTGCTCGAGGGCTTTCCTCATAGAGAAGAAGAAGAAGAAGAAGAAGAAGAAGAAGAAGAAGAAGAGAGAGATTGCCATATTGGTTTCACAATCTTCATTAGATGATGTGAGCAAATCATGTACTGTAAAATAATTCAACAGCAAACATTACAAATAAATAAAAGGCTAAAATTTATCAATTCTAGAGAATGGAGTACAACTTACCTTTGTCGTAATAGAATTTCATAATTGACTTGTTATAGTGTTTTAGTTCTTTTCTGCAATTAAAAAAAAATATTTTCAAGACCACTAATTTCACCAAGTCAACTTTTCTCTATTATGCCAAGATTGCTAATAAAATTAGCATACGGTATTAAAGTTATTAGTTTCTGTGTCAAAAAAGAAACTAACCGCTATATAACATGTTAATTATTAAATTTAATTAACGGCAAATCAGTGAGAAATAATTGATTATAAGAATACCATTTGGGAGGGATTGTACAAGATAAAGTAGCAAATAAGCTCACAAGATGTAAGCCCCTAATGCATATCACTCCAACATATCGTTCGGGGCGTATCCCACCCCCAACGTGTTTTAAGTAGTGCAAATCACCCCCGTCTCATTAGTTTCTAACGTCGTATGTCTTTTTGAATGTTTCTGTTAGTTTAGTACATACCAATATTTTAAAAACCGGACCGGAGGTCGACCCGGCATGACCTTCGGATCATGATTTGACCGGTTGAACCGGTAAAACCCATTCTTTAATTATATTAATAATAATATAATAATAGTAATAATAAGTACATGATATATATATAAAAATATCAATAAGTTCATAGCTTATAAAGTAAAAAAATACATTAAAGTCATAACAAATACGAGTATATTTCTTCTTTACATAAATTTAAATATCATATCTTAAATTTAAGTTTGCAATGATAACTTCTTAATTATATTTATTTTTATATTATATATTTGTATTTTCAATAGATACATGTAAAAATTATAATATTATTTATAATATAGTATAATAATAAAAAAAATTCATATATTAATAGACGTGTCATGCAAATTAAAAAGATTATTAGAAATAGGGACAAGAGAATTAAGATAGAAAAATTGTTTTTATAACACTAAACGTATAAGAATAAAATAAGATTATCAAAATACAAAGATACGTGGTAGTGGAGATGGTCAAGGCTCTAGACTCTCCTCCTGGAGGTCTAGGGATCATCGATTCTCATGAAGCTCAAAATTAAATTTTTGGGTAAAAATTTGAACCGGCCGGTTCTTTAGAACCGCCCCCGGTTCGCCGGTTCTTTTGGTTCTGTCCGGTTCGGGCTGCCCTACCCCGGTCCGAACTGACCTCCGGTTTTTAGGCATAGACTTGACTGCTCTCATGGCCGGTTTGTGGTCGAACCGGTCGGACTGGGTGATCTGGTCCAGTTTTTAAAATATTAGTACATACATAATAACCATGTTATTCATTTTTTCATTTCGTATTGTAGATTCACAATCAGTGGCGTACCCACATAGGGTCAAGGGATGTCAATTGACACCCCAAATTTTATTTCAACTACTTATTTTACCATTACTATTGTTACATGTAAATATATTTAAATATATGTGAAAAATATAAAATTAAGTTATTGTTTCAATAAGACTCTCATGTTATTTATGTATATTAGTTCAACTGGTTGAATTTTATAAAAATAATTTTTCGAGGCATTGAGCTTTAGACATTATCGGATCAATTCGAGAATTTTGTGTTCAATGTGTGTTCAAGATTACATACCTCTGACGTAAGAAGGATTGGGGATCGATCAAAAATTTTTTGGTGCATCCATTGTGTATATAGTCTTTTTATTATAATTTTGATACGATCTTTGACACCCCTTACTTCAAATCCTGTGTCCGCCTCTGTTCACAATTATGTGAAAAATTGAATTTTTTGAGTTCTGAATTTTTTTGTGTTTTTTTTTTCGTTTTTGTATGGAGGGGGCAATCTGCACAACTTAAAACTACATAATAGAAACTCATTTTTTTTTTGTTGAATATAGATTTTAAATATTAATTATTAAATCTCAGAAAATCGCGATTAATTAAATAATAGATTTTCTGAGGTTAGTGAGATCATTCTTCGACAGAAAGAGGCCGTGGAAGCCCATCGGCATGCGCTGCGGCAGCTTCACGGCAGCTATGATCTCAAGAGTTGGAGATTTCGCATCCATTACTACTAACTTTGATTCTTGAGTATTACCGTAGTGGAAATATGCAACTAAATAGCCATCATCCTCCTCCGCCTCCGGATTATTTGGTTCCCTCGCCACAAAAAACGGTTCGCCGCCGTGGCAACCTGGTTCGAACCGGCGGCTAGCCACGGTGCAATTGCTGCCGACATCCTCGTTGTTCAGTAACGAAAGGTCTAGCTTTACCACACCAACTGACCGTTTCTCACCTAATATTACTGCGTAGATGTACCTAAATAAATATCAACAAAATTAATTAATGTCAAATCTTAATTCGAAGCCCTACTTAGGAATCTTTATAACGTTTTATGTACCACATTTAATTTTTTAGATGTAACACGTGTCAATCATTCTTGGAAAAGATACATATATATTACCTCATCCCATTATATTAGTCCCCATTTACTTTTGATTTTTTGGCATGAGTTTCCACCGAAATCTAGTACGAGTTTTAAAATATAATCTAGTACGGGTATTAGTTTCGGTAGAAATACGTGCCAAAAAATCAAAAGTTAAATGGGAATTAATATAATGCGTTGAAGGTAGTATATAATAGAACCTGTTTCTCCTGGCAGCATAAGCAGGATTAATAACTCCAAATTCAAGAAAATGAGAGCAAAGCGGAATCCTCTGCACCGTCTTCTCCTTCACATTCACGACAATCTTCTCCATCGTCATCTCCGCGCAATCTATATTCTCCATCAACCGATCCACCGCCATCGAATTCGTCGCCACCACGCACACGGTGTCGCCGCCGTCTTCATCCCAAGCATTCACGCAGTGCAGGGGGTTAAACCCCGCCGCCTCGATCCACACCAGCCCCCCCTCATCCTCCGCATACTTCGGAATGATCCCCAGCCGTGCCACCTTCTTCCGATCAACCTCCACCGGCGATTTCCCCCTCAGAACCGACTTCGGATTCACCACAATCTGCATGTCGGGTATCACGGCGTATTTCTCAGTCACGGCGAAGTCGTGAATCGCCATTGCTCCCTCTATCGAGAATATAGGCACGGATTTCTGCTTCTCTCCGTTCGAATCGATCGTGAAATACGTCAAGAACGGCGGCGTGCCGTCGTAAGTGTACGCGAACGCTTCTCCGGTGACTCCGTCGACTTTCGGGTGCGCCGTCATCCTGAAAAACTGCTCAGAAGCTCCGAAATCATGACGGCCGAGAGTTTTGACGTCACCTCCCGCCGTTATATCGACGGCGTACGGAAGATCGGACTCGCAGAGGGCGAAGAGGTGGCCGGAAAACAATGCTAAATTTGTGTTAGCAGAGCCAAAGCCTTGATTGATGGGGTCGAACTGCCCAGCAAGAACCCTAGCTAGAATCAACAGAAAGCGAGAGACTGAAGCTACGAGGCCGCCATTGAAGGAGGAGAAGATGCTGGGAACGAAAGGGTAGCCCACTTCACGCTCCACTGCGTGTTTGTGCGTGCTGACGTAGCGGCAGCAGAAAGTAGCTTCGCCGTTAGAGAATTTGATGACGTGGAGCATTCCATCGCCCTCGAAGAAATGGTAAGGCCCCTTTGGGATGAACTGAGGGTTGGGGCCGTTGCGGATGTAAGCGCCACCGTCGAGGCAGCTGGGGAGGGATCCCTCCACCGAGGCGCAGGCGGTTGGGGGCAGCTCCGCCACCGGGGCGAAGTTTCCGGAGAGGACAAGTTTAGGGTCGACGGAGGGGTGGAGGGGCGAGTCGATGAAATCGCAGATGAATTCATCTAGTGCGTTGAAGATGGTTGCGAGTAGTGATTTTTGGGAGGGTGGTTGTTGCTTCTTGATAGCTTGCAGGTCATATGTTTTGTGATGATTAAATGTGGTGGAAGATGATGATTTTGCTGCGATGATTGTAGGATGAGGAGAGTTTTTATTTGAAGTAGTAGTAGTATTAGTACTAGATGATGAAACATTTTGATAATGGTGGGGATTTGGAGGAGTGAAAGAGGACGAAAGTAGGGTTGCCATGTTTGTGATTTTGAGATATATGTGTAGATGTGGTGTGAATTTGAGAACAAATGAGCTCCTATATATAACCAATCGATTAGATTTTTCTTTTGTATTTTGTGCCACCGACGGTGTAGATGTGGTGCGAATTATTATTGCTTATATCAACAAAATTATAATGCTCATCATTCAATCATTGATATGCGTATTGTTTTTCCACTTACTGCTTTTATTATGTTATTGTGATGCTTATTACTTTTTGAACTATTGCTTATATTGACACAATTTTAATACTTATTATTTTTAATCTATTTCTTATATTACGTCATAGTAGTGCTTATTACTCTTTGAACTATTGCTTATATTGACATAATCTAATTGCTTATTATTCTTTGATTTGTTGCTTATATTGTGGTATTGCAGTGCTTATTACTTTTGAACTATTGCTTATATTGATGAAATTTTAATGCTTATTATTTTTAATTTATTGCTTATAAAAGGTCATATTAGTGCTTATTATTCTTTGAATTATTGCTTATATGGATGTAATCTAATTGCTTATTATTCTTTAATTTATTTTTTTGATCAGGTAAACAACACACACACTTACACACACACGCACCTGATGTGTCTCGAACCCCCAACCTCTTGGTTAAAGGGGAAACATCTTACCAATTGAGCTGCGCTTCGTTGGCTATTATTCTTTAATTTATTGCTTATGTTGTGTTACTATAGTGCTTATTATTCTTTGATCTATTGCTTATATTGACATAATCTAATTGTTTATTATTCCTTAATTTATTGCTTATATTGTGTCATTATAGTGCTTATTACTATTATTTGAACTATTACTTGTATGCTTATTAATATTTTTATTTATTGTTGATGTCGTGCCACTATAATGCTTAATCACTATTGAAAAATAGATATATAATACAATTATTTACAATTTGCCGTATCCATTAATTTATATAATTCTAAAATCGTTTACTTTTCTTGACAAAAAAATAAATAAAATTATCAACATGTTAAGTATGAAATCCAGAATTCAATGGCGCCATCTTAAAAGTGTTTGATTCTGCAAAATGAAGTGTTAATAAAAATTAATGCAGATGCCTTTTAAAAAAATAATAATAATAATAACGCAGATTTTTTGGAAGAAGATCAACCATTTTTTGATGTATGATTGAATTAAAATTCCTAAATTTATGGCAATTACGGTTACAATATGAAAAATAACCCAATTAACCTTCCATATTAAAATAGGAATATATATAAAATGAAACTATCAATAAATAATAACTGTTGATAAAATTAAATAAACGTTTAAGATTGGATCCTAGTTACTTCCATTTGATCCTCCACCTAATATCAATGATATGTTATTCCCCCATTCGTGAGCACCTTCGTCATTTTTTACTTTGACATTACTTTTTTCGATTTTTATTGTTGTTTTATATTCTAATACCCTATAATTTAGAAATCATTAAATTTACAAAATAAATAAAAATCAAAGTTCGAATTATTTTATCACTCATTTTTTGAAGTTATAAATAAAAAAATCAAACAAGTTGATCTTTGATTTTTTTAGATTTTATGATTTATAAATTAATTTTTAAGGTATTAGAATATAAAACAACAATAAAAATAAAAATAAAAAGTAATATCAAAGTGAAAAAACGACGAAGGTGCCCACGTAAGTGCTCACGAATAGAGGAGTAGCATATCATTTCTCTATCTCTCTCTATATATATATATATTTTTATATATATACAGTAAAACCTCCTTATATGAATACTTTATATAGAAATAACCTCTACATTGTAATAAAGCATATTTTTTCCGGTCTTGTCTTAAGGATTAATACCTCCATATAGGAATAAATTATAATATATATAAAAATATATATAATATCATCATACAAAATTTAAGATGACATAAGTACTTATTTATAGTTGATTGTGATAACATTTTAATTTTATGGTCGTCACTATATCTTTCAATTCGTGTGTATGTAATGACTCATCTACATATACACTCTCTTATTTTAACAAGGTGAATGCTTAGTTTAGTCAAATTTATATTAATTAGGTACATGAATATGCTAAATGTATCTAAGTGATATATGCATTTAATCGAATATATATATTTTTTATTTTAAAAATATTAGTCTATGTGAAACTATACATAGGAATAACAAGTGGTCAAGAATCCTCGTAAGTACACTGCCGAGGAAAGATTATAAGCCAGCCTGGACAATTATGCGAAAGCGCTCATCTCAAGCACAGTCAAAGGAGTTCACCTTGCCAAGATCAGAAATCTGCAAACTGCAAAAGAAATGTGGGATATTCTAAAGTCTCTCAGCATAGGATCTGAAGAGTCGCAATAGAACAAGCTCTCCATGGCTTGCAACAATTTCAATGAATTCAAGATGTTGCCTGAAGAGACTGTGGAACAGATGAGAGATCGCTTCATGAAGATCACTCTCAAGATCGCTGCTATCAAAAAGGACAAATTCACTCAGCGAGAGTTGAATCTCAAGGTCATTCGTGCCCTCCCAGCAAGTTGGCATGTGTATGTTGCCCTCCATCCCAACCGACCTGAAGCTTACAACCGAAGAGCTTTTTGACATTTTGATGGGGAATGAGTACGAGATCATTCGTATTCATGGATTAGCTCCAGCTTGCTCTAACAAAGGAAGTAAAGCTGAAAGGAAATGGTATCAAGGGGAAGAAAAAGATGCTGCATTTCGGGCTGATCTGACCAAAGATGTTCCTCCCAACTTATCTAAAGAGTTCACTAGGAAGGACGAACTGCTGCAAGATCTCGCGATGATGACAAGAAAGCAGGAGAGGTTGGAATCTCGAATGCTCAAGTATAAGCAGTTCTATCGCGAGAACAAGCACAGAGTCGGCAAACATAACCTCGACCGCTCTGATTAGCAGAGCACTGGTAAATCCCTCGAATTTCAATTCTACTAACTTTTGGGGTACTTGTTGTGGTTATGGCAGGTCAGGTCACTACAAGTTAAACAGACCAGATCTGATCAAAGCCGACTGAAACAAGCTTATTGTCAAGCTGGAAACACCAGCTCTAGTCACCCAAGCTGGCTACTAAGATCGGTGGTACCAGTGTGATTCAAATGAGCAGTCTCTCTCTCGAGATTTCTTCCAAGCTGCTCATCAAGGTCAAAAGTATCAGAGAATCCAAGCTGCTGAGGAGCCATCTTATCATGCAGATTGCTATCAACCTGCTCCTCAACCTCTTCAAGGGAGCTCGACCTCCCACTTAGCATCCGATCTCAACAAAATGCTAAGCCTACTTTAATACTTCCAATTTCTGTTGCTGTCAGTGTTACACTCACAACAATGGGAAATCTAAATTAAAGACTTTCAATTGCGAAGCAAATTCTGGAGTATTTCTAGGGTACTTTAAGATGAGCTGCACAATTAAAGTCCTTAATAAGATGAACATGACTGTGGAGGTAACACCTGTTGTTATTTTAATATGTCTGCGTGTTTGT